>JAVTVY010033393.1:0-14431 GCA_036873755.1 Hanleya hanleyi
AAGGTTTCATGGGAAATTCCAGATGGCCGCTACTGGCTGCCTGGTGGCCATATTGAATTTTGGAATCGGACCAGAAAAGGTATCTTGCACAACTAGACCCCAAGGGGAACCTGTGTACCAAATTTGAGAAAGATCCACGAAGTAGTTCCTGAGAAATCGCGATAACAAGGTTTCATTGGGAAATCCAAGATGGCTGCCTGGTGGCCATATTGGATTTTCGAATCGGACCAGAAACAGTATTTTGCTCAACTATAGACCCCATGTGGGACCTGTGTACCAAATTTGAGAAAGATCCATGCAGTAGTTCCTGAGAAAACGCGATAACAAGGTTTCATGGGGAAATCCAAGATGGCTGCCTGGTGGCCATATTGGATTTTCGAATCGGACCAGAAACGGTATTTTGCTCAACTAGACCCCATGTGGGACCTGTGTACCAAATTTGAGAAAGATCCATGCAGTAGTTCCTGAGAAAACGCGATAACAAGGTTTCATGGGGAAATCCAAGATGGCTGCCTGGTGGCCATATTGGATTTTCGAATGGGACCTGAAAAGGTTTCTTGCACAACTAGACCCCAAGGGGAACCTGTGTACCATTTGAAAAAGATCCATGCAGTAGTTCCGGAGAAATCGCGGTAACAAGGTTTCATGGGGAAATCCAAGATGGCTGCCTGGTGGCCATATTGGATTTTCGAATCGGACCAAAAAAGGTTTCTTGCACAACTAGACCCCAAGGGGAACCTGTGTACCAAATTTGAAAAAGATCCATACAGTAGTTCCTGAGAAATCACGGTAACAAGAATTGTTTACGGACGGACGACGGACGGACGGACGGACGACGGACCACGGACGAAAAGTGATTTGAACAGCCCACCATCTGGTGATGGTGGGCTAATAAAAAATGTATTTGACAATATAATTCAAGCAAAAAATTAGGATTAATTCTTCAGATGTTTAGCTGGACACATTTTGCTCGATTTCTAGCCTTTCATTTTTTTTTTACAAAATCCGAGATTTAAACGTTTATTTCTCGAAAAGTATCCATGCTACGCTTTTGAAATTTAGCATGCTTATTACTTATAAGGTGATCTAGTAAACCTTATCTCACTTTTTGTAAGTTTGGCTTTGTTTTTTAATCATTCAACTGTAAACACAAATTACAGTAAAATAGTACGTTTTTTTCAATTTATTTTAGTAAAATTGCTGTAAAAACAAAACCAGGCAAAAATTTTAAAAAATGAGATAATCTTCACTAGTTCAAGTTGTCTCCTATCAAGGTATACCATCAAAGTTGAAACAAAATCAACCGTTTTCATGAAATATAAATGGAAAAATGGACGCTATTGTTTTCGTTTGAATTAATCTAAATTGGAATAATTGCTACACAATAGCAGTGTCGGTTATACAAATCATATAGGTGGAATCCCTACGATATACGCTTTCATAAAATATATAGTTTATTATGGTTATCTTGTATATTTATTGGTACAGAAGACAAATTGTCACGGGGGTGCAAAAACTGCCTCTAAGGGGATAGCTATCCTTAGCCCACTGGTGTTTTATTTGATACTCATGCACAACAGGAGGTGTTATTTGCCAACAGATTTCTGGGTGGTGTCTCTTTGCATAGGGTGTCATTCATTCTGCTCCGCGGAAGGTGTGAATGAACAACATGCTTTCACACTGGAGAGTACAAACTTCCTGGGGAGGTAATTAGCACAGTCTATGGAGGATGAACACTACAATACACATTTTAGACGTATTACTGTAATATTTCGCAGATTTTACACCCATATAGTTATCTCCCACTTATTATGACTGGCTTTTTTGAACATGTTAATACGCCACGCCTGACTGGTGGGAGACAAATCTGATGGCGTGCTTTAGGCCATTTAAGCTCTCAAGTGAAATAATAGAAGCGTGAAAAGTTCGACTAATCCAATAAATAACTTTCAAGTTCATTACTCCGCGAGTCTCTCATTAAAGCACTTCACGCTTGGCTGGCTGCATCTCCATCAACAATCAGAGATAGTGAAGTTGTCAGAATATTACCACTCGATCCATAAAACCTTCTCTTGTTAATCTCCTAATCAGTATTTTTAAAATAGTAATGTAATAGTTTCATGAACCGCAGCCTTTGTGATTAATTAGTTGACATGATAAAATTATTTTCAGGTGGATGGGAAAGGTTTAAATGGACACCCAGAAAGGATCTCAAATGGGTTTTTTATTATAGCTACAACAATTTGGCGATGTTGTGCCACAACTTTATGCAGAAAAAAAAGTTTTTTTCTCTCCGCCTGGGAAAGGAACGCTGTTAACTCAGGCTATGTACTGCCGAGCACCGTACTTGGTCTAAAGTTCGGCAACTGACCATATTATAGGAACTACGTACAGATTCTATTTACCATTATATCTCGAAATATGCCTGGTACAAACGGCCCAGTTGTCGTTGACAATTTTACAATATTTGCCGTAAACTGCTCCGTGTGTATTGCGAAACAAGGCAAAATTTCAACTCGCCCAGTAAATAACCAGTCACAGCCGGAAGTAATTGTTCGTTTGCACACGTCGTCAGAGCCGCGACGTCTAAGAACGGAGCTGAGCAAACCCATTGAACAGTTTATCTCAACACGAGAACTGTGTAAAATAAAGCCGTACCGAAAGCGATAAACGGACTACAACCTCGGAGAGCCTCTGAAATAACCAATCTGTTGATCACAAGAAGTACAAGAAGGAAACCAATATCATGATTTTTTCTCTCGGAATATTCCAAATTTTCAGTACAACAGGCTATATGAAAAGAAGTTCCCGGTTGCAAAAGGCATCGATATCATTCTATACTCGAGTATAAGCGGATATGACCGAGTGCTATAGCAAATAAAACTGATCACTAGAACATCATCTAAGAAAATGGACAAATGAAAACTTGTTGAAAATTGTTGTCAGTCGTTCAAACGGATACATGAAAACAGAACAAGGAAAACATTTTTCAGCATTTTAATTCTGATTGAGTTAGAAATGTAAAAGGTTATCTTCAGCGCACGACTGTGACAACGAACAAAAAAATTAATTCTGGAGGTTTCATCTCCAGGTGTTATTAGCTGTATGGCCGACCACACTTATGTATAATTCAAGTGTGATAAATGAATTTAGGCGTCTTTCATTATTCAATCGTCGTCCATTAAAGAATTTCCGCGACCATAATCCAAATTCAAAGAACAAAACAATCATGATATACATAAACATAGGCTAGTTTTCTGTAAGAAAGAAGAGGTCAACGGTTTTCATTGATGACTGAAAGACATAATGATGTTCCAAAAATATCAAATCTGTATCGCTGATCAATAATCTAAACCCAAATGGTTTGAATTTCATGTCTTTAACAAAAGTGATATGCGTACCGGTATTTAATTGTTCCGATTCTTTTCACCCCTCAGCCAGATTTGGCCTTCGGGGTATTGTCGGCATCATGTACGTCCTACGTCCGTCCGTCTCCGTTCTCTCGTTACCAACATATCTAGCGAATGAATATGCCTAGGAGCACCAAACTTACGGTTAGCATTCAAGTGGTCACAGAACAGAGGCCTATTAACAGCGAGATTGACCCATATTTTTCCATCATCAGGTAAAACTGTGTCAATTTTCACAAATAGCTTTTACCTGATATCTAAAGAACAAGCTTACTTAACAAACACATATGGTCTTAAGAGCATATCGCTGTCGAAAGTCAGTGAGACTGACCTATTTGTCTATTTATCACTGGTTGCTTTATTACCACCGTATTTCAAGTATCATAATACGTTAGCTTAACCCTATCTGGTCTGTGCTTTTTGGGACCTATCCAGGTCGGGGGGGGGGGCCGAAATGCCCCCCCATAATTATTTTTCTTACCCCTTGAGCTAGGGGGCGGAAACTTACCACAGTATACCCTTGGGCCAAGCTCTACCAGAAAATGTAAAAAAATCAAGATGGCCGCTTTGATGATGTCACATTGGCGTCATTTTCAAAAACGACATTTTTTGGTCGATTTTTTTATCTATGGAATTTCTCCGCAAAACTGCACGATAAATTAGTAAATATTAAGCTGCTGTGAAATAAAACAGTTGTCCACCTTTCATCGCGGAAAAGCAGAAATTTTGAAGAACAAGAACTCAGTCTGAGAGAGAGAGAGAGAGAGAATTAAGGTTTAACGTCGCATTCAATAACCATAATCAATTCAAAAACACGGTAAACTAATGCGTTAAAACAGGTACAAACATTAAAATTTGTACAACAAACCAATCTCTCTCAAATAATTTAAAATACAATCCTCTTTCACTCTGCTAAAAAGATCTTCCAGCGTAGCTGCTCGATAAAAAGTATCTCTTACAATCTTAGAATCTATGCAGTCTATGAGAATATGTTTCACCGTGAAATCTTCATGGCAAGGTATACACCTTGGAATCGGCTCCTGTTTTAGTAAATATTCATGAGTTAATCGTGTGTAACCGATCCTACATCGTCTAATGATGGCCTGGTCGAAACGCTTATGACTGTTCAGATGAGTATAACCAACCGTTTTTTTTAACTCGTGAAGTTTGTTATTATCCATAGTATCCCATAAAGATTGAAACAGCTTTCTAACATAAGCGCAGATAGATGGTCTGAAATCGCTGTATGGGATTCCAACAGGACAAACTTCTTCATCTAGAGCTGCCTTAGCCGATCTATCAGCTTCAGTGTTGCCTTTGATGTCATCGTGACTAGGCACCCAACAAAACACAATATCTATCTGTTGATCAAATCTGGTGTCATATAATTGTAGAATTTTTAAGATGGTGGGATGAGTTGAATTTCCACTTTAAAAACGACAACGTTAAATATATCATTTCTTTCTTAATACCTACGTTTTCGTTCAACTAAAATGTCAGAATATCAAATTGCCACAATAATTTTCAACACGATTAATCACAAGTACACGACTGTATGTATGAGGCGTTACTCCTATTCCCGGGTATGCAGGTATGCAGCTCGCATACGACACCCCGAGATGACCAAACATTGTCTGATGAAACATTGTCTAAAACGATCATACAAAAGGCAAGTCTGAGTATACAAGGCTGCGTTTTGCCTCCCTCGACGTTTTAATTACAGACTTTAACTGGACAATATTTCTGGATAACACAAAAGATGTTGATGAAGAAGCGGAAAGTTTTACAAACAAATTTCTCCAATTAGCAAAGAAATGTATTCCGTCAAAAACAGTGACTATTAGACCAAAAGATACCCTGGTACGATTCAGAGTTAAGAAGGGAAATGAGAAAAAGGGACAGACTGAAAAAATAGCAATCAGATCAAATCGACCTACCGACTGGAATAAATATAAGACCATTAGATATAAACTAAACAACATGAAAAATTATGCCCAAGCTAATTATTATGATAACATTGAAAATTGGAAACCTCGAAATCAAAGGACCCAAAGTTTTATTGGAAACCCCTTAAGAAATTTATGAGTGAGCCAGGAAGTTCACACGAAATCCCACCACTAATCATACAAGACCCAGGAGGAATAGAGACCACCTGTTTCTGTGACATAGACAAAGCCAACGCTCTGAATGACTTTTTCGCATCGATATCCACTGTCGATGATTCAACGACAGTTTTACCTCAGTTTGAATATAAAAGCAATAGTCAGCTCAACAGCATCAGCATTACTGAAAATGAAGTATGTTATATCATTGATAATATAGAAATCAACAAAGCGGTAGGTCCAGACTTGATCAGCCATAAAATGCTCAAAGGTTGTGTTACTACCATCTGTAAAACATTGTGTAAACTGTTCAATATGTCCCTCGCCAGTAACCAGTTCCCCAAATGTTGGAAAAACTATAATATATTACCCATTTATAAAAAAAACTAGATCCACATCTTCCTTCTAACTATTGTCCCATATCGTTGCTTAGTTGTGTGTCAAAGATACTGAAAAGAATCGTGTTCAAACATATCTAATAGTTATTTGATGACGCACAACATATTTTACAACTACCAGGCTGGTTTTCTTCCAGGTCACTTAACAGTTTATCAGTTGATTGAAGTTTACCACAATGTATGTAAAGCATTGAACGCTCTAATTCGTGCATGATTTTTTGCGATATACCTGAAGCTTTTGATACCGTGTGGCACAAGGGACTACTCTTTAAATTACAACAATATTGAGTAGAAGGTGATTAATTTGCCTGTTGAAATGTTATATTGGAGGAAGATCGTCCAAATTTGTTTTGGGTAACATATTTTCAAATTCTCAAAGTGTTAATGCCGGAGTTTCACAAGGTTCTGTGTTGGACCCCCTTGTTGTTTTGATATACATTAATGCCATAGTGCATAAACTTATCAGTTTGACCAGACTTTTCTCTGACGATTCCTGCATACAATTTTCATCACTCAATATTTCGATATCGAAAATGTATTGGATCAGGATTTACTCTCTTTATTAGAATGGCCGAAACAATGGCTTCTACATTTCAATGCTTTGAAAACAATCCTACTTCAATTTTCTATGAAAAATCTACCACGACAGCCCGCCATGTATTTTAATAATAATCTTCTACGTGTCTCCAACACTCACCGCCATCTCGGGATAATCCTGCAAAACGATGGCAAATGGAGCGATCACATCAATAGTGTTATAAAGTCTGCCTCCAGACGCATAGGGATTATGAGGAAACTTAAATAGCAGCTTGATAGACAGGCTTTATCGCAAATATATGTATCGTTTGTCAGGCCCATCCTGGAATACGGCTCCGTGATCTGGGATGGTTGTACACAGGAAGAAGCTGACAAACTTGAAAAACTTCAACTTGCTGCTGCAAGAATAGTTACTGGTCTCCCGGCCTATGCCTCCAGGGAATCCCTTCTATCCGAAACTGGTTGGGAAACTCTAGCAATCAGACGTAAAAATGCAAAGTTGAAATTAGTGTATCTAATACATAATGGAGAAAGTCCAGATTATATATCCAACTTAGTTACTCCACTAGTTGGACAAACAACTTGAGAAACGGTGCAAATTATGTGACCACTTGAACTCAATTTAGTATTCTAAAAAAATCATTTATTCCATCGGCAATCCATGCATGGAATAATCTTGAGGGCCGACCAGAAGATAGTCCTGCCTGCTTTAGAACAGTACGTTATTGATTGGTCTAAGCGAGAAAAAGTTGAACCTACAGTACTCGCTGATTGGCTGGACCTCACCAAGAGCAAGGTCGTTGAAACAATCCGCCATATTGACAGAAGTACCCTTCCCCGAGCGAAACAAGTACTGAGAAGCCCCAATTCGCAAGAAGTTCTAGCAAATCTCCAGAGTAAATTCGTCTTAGTCCCAGCAGACAAATCTCCAAATAATATAATATTCATATGTAAATATTACTATTACCAGGTGCTGGTTGAAGAATTGAGTGTAAACATATCGTCATCAAATACGTCTACTTACTCTCAAACTGCATTTACTATGGAAGATTTATTTAACAATCACAAAACGTTTCTCAGGGAAAGAGGTATTTGTCTTCCAACCAAACATAACGATATAACAAAAGTATAGTGGACTCCCAAAATGCATAAATCGCCATACAAAGCTAGATTCATAGCTGGTTCTAGAAGCTGCACCACCAAGCTTCTTTCAACCACCCTGTTGACGAGGGCCCTTCAGGAGGTAAAAGCATTTTGGGAAAGGTATTGCGCCACTATTTCTAAAAACTCTGGCGTTGAATGTATGTGGATATTGAAAAACTCAAAATGTCTTACGGAAGAACTTGATGCTAAAGGTCACATACCGTACAGACATGTATCCTCATGGGATTTCTCGACTCTCTATACTACAATCCCTCATCAGGACCTTATTGACCGTCTTAGTTCATTAATAGTATCTGTGTTCAAGAAAACTGATCGTAGATATATTAATGTCGGAAGCCATTTTAGCTCTACTACATACAAGAGATATCATTCATGGGATGTTTCTTTGTTTATAGAGTTGCTTGAATTTCTCATTAAAAATATCTATGAGAAATTTGGCAACACAATATATCAACAACATATAGGTATTCCAATGGGTACTAATTGTGCACCCCTATTGGCTGACCTATATCTGTTCTATGAATATGACTATATGAACTATCCCTTTCTGGACAGTAATATTCCAGTGGGACCTGCATATGGCGTATACATATCACGCCTAGTAGCATTTGCTAGATCCTGTGTTAAATGTGATGATTTTAATCAACATCACAAAACATTGTTGCAGAAACTTATAAACAGGGCTACACCACCAAGCGCCTCCACTCAAAGTTTCTCAAATTTGGCGATACATATCGCATGCTGATAGCAAAACACGAGCGTAGCGTGCAAGATCTATGGCGTTACGTTTCGTAACTTGTGTCTAATTCCGCTTAACCCGGGGCTAGGGGCCGTATGAACCCATGTACTTCAAGATCCTCATGGTACTCATATGAACTGTCACAATCAAAGCGTGACAGATACATCATTCTTTAGATGACGACTTTACAACGAATATTATGGATTAAGAATACTGATCAGCGATACGGATTTGATATTTTTGGAACATCATGATGTCTTGCCGGCATCATTGAAAACTGTTGACCGCTTCTCTCTTGCAGGAAACAAGCCTATGTTTATGTGTACTATGATTGTCTCTTTGAATTTGTTGCTAGTACTGTTATATGGAATATGGAATAGGTCTTTGGATTATGGACGCGGATATTCTCTAATGGACGACGGCTGAATTATGAATGACGGACCACACGCTTGTAATATATACAGGCGCTTTCAAAAATCGATCCATTCACAGCCCGTTCCTTCTTATTCACCAAACGCTATATAGACGATCTTCTCGCTGTGGATAATCGCTATATAAATGACGCATCGCTATATAAAATTCTAGGGGATATATTATCTGACAGTTCTGATAGCATCGATGACGGAGACAAACAGTTGTTCAGGAGTCGGTGAGGAAAATATCTCCACGGGAGAATGTCATCAGAACAGCGACTCTTTAAAGAATAAAGAGAACGAAGATCGATACCAATGCTTCTACTGTCAAACTATTCTTAAGCTCGTCTGGCTTCACGGGACATATGAAAATAATGCCATTGACATACAGACAAAAATCAAAGGTAAATAATATGCTTCTTATTCTTTTTTACCGGTCGTGTATTTTTCATGAAACAGTTCCGAGCTAGAAATCCTTTGACTCTAACTTCCTAACTCAATGTTGTCTAGTGTCATGACTTTTTTTTAATGATTTCAAGTTTTGTAATTACTGTATTTCACTTAAACTTTACTTTATTTCCACAAATGAATACATACAGAAACAATTAAATTCATTCAGTGAACATTCCATCTGTGCTAACCCATTCAAATGAAAAATCTCAAGAGAGATTTGACTGGGCATTTTTGCCTCGGTATAATTTAGCCGATCCTTTTGTCAGTATGTATGTGGCTGCCGCTCATGACAGCACGTCAAGATCAAAGCGCGTTTTCTCTCGAGTATCATTGTCCATATCTTGCCGACTGATTTAACTTGTTGATATGCAACAATATGTAAAAGGACACGTGCAAATGTGAACATGCATATACCGGTATTTGATTCCACATATTTCGTTTTTTCAGTCTCCCTTTACAAGATGGCAATGCCTGTGGAATCCAGCAACCCAAAAGATGCCACAGTCCTATCCGAACCCATCTCCAAGAAGGGTATGTTTGTGTTTTATTTACAGAAAATTAACTAAATGCTTTCAGAACCATTAATTTTATGCAGAAAACAAGTCTATCCATAAGATCTTTGGAACAAATGACATACATGTATTTTGATTACATAGGGGTACACCAAACTTCTCTGCAAACTGTTTATTCATTTTTATTTTCATTCCACTCTTGAATAAATGGCTCCACTGAACATTAATGAAAAACTTTCATTATAATGCTTGAATACTGGGAAAGTATAGTACACAAGTATAAAATTATGCCAGCTATCACCAGTTCAAGATAGTATCCTGGGTTAAAAGATAGGGAAAAGTGAAATTATACAACCCAGAAGCTGATCAGCTGAAGTCACTGGTCTGTTAACAGACAGACTCTTCTTTGTTCTCTCAATAATGTGCAACTGAGCCATTGACATGAATTGGTCCAGTATTGATGGTTATTCAAAATTTGAAAATTATATCTTCTTGTAGGGTACATGCCAGAATAGCCCTCATACCAGCTGAAAGATTTACAGGCCAACATGTTGACATACGCATCAGCTGCCTTCGAGCGTCTTCAAACCGACCCAATTTTATCCCATGCCAGATGCAAGGGCAAAAATATTTGTGACTTGGCGAAATATGCTCGTTCGAGATTGGACCCAGTCGACATCGCACAGAGAGAAGCCATGGAGACCTTAGTGAAAAGGTGTGGGGTAACTTGACAGCTGGAAATGGGAAGCCATTGTCCAGTTTAAGACGAGAGTCCATGTGGAATGGCTTTCATATAACCATAAACTTCGGTGCAAAACTCATGGAACATACTTGCAACGGTATATTTGTGACTAGCTTGGATATCAAGTGCTTGTTTCAGTCTTGGTTGAAAAGAGTGTTTTATACATGTCTGGAAGCTCGACTGAATGCTATCCAAGCTGGTGCAAGGAAAAAGGATGAAGATTCCTCCTGTTCAGAACTCTCCCAATCATCAGATGAAGCAGTACTTCGATACATCGTCGGGTATTTGTGCCAGCGAATTTTGAAAAAAAACAAAGATTCGGATGCACCAGTTATTTGTGGATAGTGTTGAACAGTTTTCTAAAAAAAGTAACTGAAATGAGCACTGCTTTTATATGGAGCACACGAATCAGTGGGTTAATCTCGTCAGTAAGGGCGGACGATGTTAATGATAAATATTTCCTTCTGTTGAGACACGTCCAGAGAGTCGTGCCTAAAAGTATGTCAGTAAGTCAGTTGAAAAGTTACTACAGTGGTGACACAAGGCAACTCGCCTACAAAGCCGTTACGATGGAGCCAATTGTTTTGAAAAACCCCGTTGAGTTCACACCAAAACTCTCAGCTCAGAAACTTAAACGCGACCTTCCCCATGTGATTGTGAACATCTATGTAACAATGAAAGGATTCTTGTTACGCAAAAATTTGATTGAAGGCTATCAGCAGAAAAAAGGCAAAAAAAGTCAGAAGGGTTATAGAAACAGTTTGAAGAAGTCCAGTATCGCTATAAAGAATAGCAGTTCAACTCGAAATGATATGGAATGGACAACAAACAGTACAGTGTATTAACACTTGCTGCATTTCTTAGAATTGTAGAAGTGGTCATAATGACAAGAACTTTAAAATTTTGTTGAAATAAGTGTTTATTCAATATATTTCTTTGTTGGCATCTCTTCACTTATTTCATTCTCCTATTTGTCAGAGCTGTAACCTCGTATTGTGTAACGCCCTCTACCCCTTGTAAATCTGGCATGAATGTGAAGTCGCCGACTCGTACCCAGACAATTTTTTCTCATTTGTCTTTCGAAACTTAGATGAAAGACTTATGGACCCTGTGACGGCCATTTCCCTGTAAACAATGGACAATGAGGTCCAATTCAGTATTAGGCTCATCTGAAGCATGCAAAAATCGTATATTTCTATCAGATGACATTGTCCTATTGTCAGAGTTTGTACCCTGCTAAATAGGCCTCTGACTGCATTCAGTGAGTGAGTAGGATTTTAACATCGCTTTCAACAATTTTTAATTCATATCACGAGAAACCAGTAACATTATCCCGAGTTTGACACCAGGCCACTCAGTCATCTTACTGCTGAGCGCCAAGCATGGGAGACAAGTTCCATTGGTATGACTTGTCCTTGGGTCGGTCATGAGACCTGGCACTTGCGAGCCGAGCACTCTACCACAAGGCATCCATGGAAAATGCATCCAGTATAGAAGAATGAACAAGTTATGAAATGCTTAACAATTATGCAAGAGCACACTGTAAATTTTGTTCAGCCCTGAAATCCTTCAGCCTGTCCACTCTATCTAGTAACGAATGATGCACACATAAGCCACACGCCGCGTTTTAAACCCCATTGTGTATCTTGACAGTAGTAGGTAGACAACCTGATGCCATGAGAATGCCAAATGAACGAATCCAGAGAAAGTGAAGTTGAAGAAAAAAGTCTGTGAATTTAACATATCTTTAATATGGAAAGAAATTATCTGACATGAGAATTTAAAATCTGTAAATTTAACATCTTTACCATAGCAAGAATATATCAGGCATGGTATAAAAAGCATAGGTATCTCCAAAGAAGTATGTGCACACACTTCATTATTGCTATAAAGTATTGCATTAAAGCTAGATTTTTAGTCTAGTTTTCGAGCAGAATAGAAGAAAGAGAGAGAATTAAGGTTTAATGTCGCGTTCAACAATATTTCAGCTATATAGCGACGATCAAACAAAATTCTAAATACTCAAGTCACTAACTTAGTAATCCATCAAAACACATTAAAACATACACACATTAAAACTTATGTAACATCCCGATTTCTCTCAAATAACCCAAGATGCAATCCTCCCTCACCCGACTAAAAAGTAGTCACTCGATAAAAAACATCTCTTACAATCTTAAAATCTATACATTCGATAAGAATATGTTTCACCGTGAGATCTTCATGGCATGGAACACACCTTGGGACTGGCTCTTTTTAGTAAATGTTCGTGAGTTAATCGTGTATGGCGGATTCTACATCGCCTGGTCATGGTTTGATCGAAACATTTCTGACTGTTCAGATGAGTATAGCTTACAGTTTTTTTGAACTCCTGAAGTTTGTTATTATTTACAGCATCCCATAAAGATTGAAACAGCCGTCTCACTTAAGCACAGATAGAGGACCTGAAATCGCTATATGGGATTCCAACAGGATCAATCTCATCATCTAGGGCTGCCATAGCCATCCTATCAGCCTGAGTACTAAAAAAGTATGTGTACACACTTCATTATTACTATAAAGTATTGCATTAAGGCTAGATTTTTACTCTAGAATCGAACAAAATAGAAGAAATATTGTATACATGATGGTCACATCAATGTGCACAGATTTCATTATTTCACCCAGTGGTACACATATACATGTTACATGTTACACAATGTAGCGCTAAAGTTCATTTTCATACTACGGTACACACAGAGATCATTATTGCATTGGAGCGTGCAGTTTTTGAAATTGCGCTGAAGTGCACGGTACATTATCAGCCTAGAAGTCAGGGCTGTAGATTACCCCTTCATACAATGTTAAACCAGGGACAGTACATTTGAACGGCCTCTGGTTGAATATTGTGCCAAAAATAGGATGCATCCAAATTACAGAGCAAAAAAAAAGGGTTATTATTTTTATTCCATCGGCATATATGCCGGATGGGATCATGTCGTCACGCTGTCCGGCTGGCTGGCTGGATGAACGACGTGACCGCCCTAAAAGGTGAACCGTTCCAGTCTTCAAATTTGGTATACTGCATTGTTGGGTGGTAAAGCACAAGCTTATTGAAATTGGGTACATTTGTGACGATTTTTGGGTCTGTGTAAAAGGGTGCCCGGACAAAAGCCCCAAGAACAATTCAGTCTTACAAGAAGATGGTTTGATCTGAACACCAATGTTTGACTAACATCCTCTCCCCCCCCCACCCCTCCCCCCCTAATTTCACAAGATTTAGAAAGTCACTGTATTCTTCTGCTGTAATAGTACTTGGTGATTTCAACATCGATTGGAAATCCCCTTCAGACCGACAGATGATAGAGAAATACATGGTTTCACAACTCGGCTTCACACAGAAGATCAGCAACTTTACAACGGACAACAGCACAACCATTGACCACATCTACTGCAACCAACCTATACTTTCTGCTGGAACACTTGAGACTTACTACAGTTATCACAAACCTGTGTGGGTCAGCATCAACAAAACTGTAGATCATCTGTAACTCCTAAGAAAAGAAAACGGACATGGGCTAACTGAGTTCCAACAATCCGGAGTACCTCCCTACCTCAGTATCACATCCATGCGCCCAATACCAAGGTTTGCAATAATTCCATCATCGGTATAATACACCTGGGCCTATCGTACTATGCCTCTAACATTTTACATTAACCAACAATACATGTGAACATTTCCTTACACATAATTGAGAGCCACTTTAATGCTCCTCTTATCAAAGTGGGTGGCTGGTGGGTGCCCGCCCCTTTTATATCTAGTTGTCTCTAGCCAACTTTCCATACAAATAAACATGACTGTTTTTCCCCCAACTACTTCTGTTTCCCCTTATTGAATGCCCTTCATCTGTTTATACCGGAGATTTATATTTCTCATGTGAAAGGGACGGCAAATTCACACTAGGCCGATGGGATCAAGTGT
>JAVTVY010033394.1:0-14156 GCA_036873755.1 Hanleya hanleyi
TCAAGGAAGTTTGTACGAGAAGTGGTTAAAGATCCTACTGTAATCAACCTGGAAGAACGAGTGAAAAAGATGGAAGAACAGCTCAAACAGCTCACAAGGAATGAAGCTCAAGGTAGAGGAGATTTTCGTCAACAACGAAGACGTGCATTATCCAATGTTGAATGCTACAACTGCCATAGGATGGGACACTACAGCAATGAATGCCGCAACAGAGGTTATCGTAGTGAGCAGACACATCATCAGGCGGAAAACGAACCACAACCGGTCTGCCGAGGCAAGGATCGGTTGTAAATTTACCGATGCCTCGACCTAAGGAAATAGAGAACTCACAGAGAGACACCCCAATTATTACATTTCGCAAGCAAGATGCCGGTCGGTGTCCTGCAACTTACCAAAATATACCAGTCGAGAGCGGTGACAAATGTCCCGTACTGGAGGTAGGAGTCGAGAACCCAGAAGGTTGTCTGTACATTCCTGGTCGAATTGGGAACTTTGATATTTCATTCTTGATTGACACTGGGGCTTCTGTTACCATTTTAGCAACTGATTTCTTTTCCAGAATACCACTGGAAGTTCGACCAGTTATCAAACCAACCTTTCTGAGACTTCTTGCTGCAGATCATACACCACTGAATATCATTGGTTCATGCAGGTTGGACATGGGGATACTGCCCCATTCAACACCAATGGATGTCATCATCGCTGACATTCGCAACGATGGTATTTTGGGAATGGACTTTTTGACGAGGTTCAACTGTGAGATTCATCTGAAAAGTAGAAGTATGACATGCGATGGTTATCAGATTCTGTGCACGGAACAGGGAGGTTTTGTTGAGTCGGGACATTGCCGGTTGATCATTAATCAAACGGTATCAATTCCACCTGGTCAGCAGATGATTATTCCAAGTACACCTGAGCAAGACAACATAGGAACCATAGGAAAATGGACACTCTGTGAACCCTTGCTAGGGACATTACCTGATGATAAGCTACTGTTCGGGAGAACGCTTGTGGATAGCGAAGAAGAATTCTTCCCATTGCAGGTGATGAACCTGGGGGAAGAACCTCAAGTTATTCACAAAGGTACTACTGTAGCAATAGCAAGCCCAGTGACATCCACTTGTGTTTTTGTGGATGACGCCCTAGGTGATGAAACTAGGGTAGATATGTCATCTGATGATGACAGTGGTGACGGATTACCACTATTTGATTTACCGAAGCATCTGGAACCACTGTATAACCGGTGTACAGGGGGAATGGTTCCAGGGGATAAATGTAAGGTAAAGGCTCTATTGCTGGAGTACGTTGACATATTTGCTGAGTCGGATGCGGATTTAGGGCAAGCCAAAGGTGTCAAGCATACGATTAATACTGGGAATGCACCACCATTGAGACAACCACCAAGACGGTTGCCAATACACAAACAAGAGGAGGCTGATCAACAGGTTAAGGATATGTTACAGCGGAACATTATAGAAAGGTCATCCAGTCCTTGGGCGTCACCCAACGTCTTGGTAACCAAGAAGGACGGTAGCATAAGATTCTGTGTGGACTACAGAAGACTGAACCAGGTGACAATAAAGGATGCCTATCCTCTCCCCCGAATCGATGATTCACTCAATTCCTTACATGGTGCAAAATGGTTCACCACTCTGGACCTCGCAAGTGGTTACTGCAAGTAGAATTAGATGATGATGCAAGACAAAAGTCGGCCTTCACTACAAGAAGTGGTCTCTGGCAGTTCAAGGTGATGCCGTTTGGGTTATGCAATGCGCCGTCAACCTTCGAGCGTCTGATGGAGATGGTTCTGGCTGGTTACCAATGGGACATTTGTCTTGTGTATCTAGACGACATCATAGTATTCGGGAAAACTCTCGATGAAGCCATTATCAATTTGAGAAAAGTTTTCAATAGGCTCCGTGAAGCTGGCTTAAAGTTGAAGCCTAAGAAATGTCACCTGTTTCAACAGGAAGTCAACTACTTGGGACATGTGGTTTCTTCGGAAGGAATATCAACTGATCCGGAGAAGATCAAAGCAATACAGAAATGGCCAGTTCCGACATCTGTACATGAAGTACGTAGCTTTCTTGGGTTAGCATCCTACTACAGACGGTTCATTGAGAACTTCGCAAGCATCGCCAAGCCCTTGCATGGCTTGACTGAAATGGAGAAGGAATTTCATTGGACTGAAGAATGTGAAACATCGTTCCGACAGCTGCAACAGAGGCTGACCAACAGTCCCATATTGGCATACCCAAGCTCTCATGGTGATTTCATTTTGGACACAGATGCTAGTAATTATGGAATTGGAGCTGTCCTGTCACAGTTTCAGGGTGGCCAGGAAAAGGTCATCGCTTATGCCAGCCGAGTTCTTGCCAAACCAGAGAGAAATTATTGTGTAACAAGGAGAGAGCTGTTGGCAGTCGTTCAGTTTGTCAAAAACTTCAGACATTACCTCTATGGGAGACATTTTACCATTAGAACCGACCACAGCGCTCTGAGATGGTTCATGAACTTTAAAGAACCAGAGGGACAGATGGCAAGGTGGTTAGGACTCTTGAGTACGTATGACTTTGACATAATACACAGACCTGGGAAACAACATGGAAACGCTGATGCACTGTCTCGAATCCCTTGTAGTTGGTGTGACAAGATGGGTTACACAACTAGATCGATTACTAGTATTCTCTCACACGAGGACAAGACAACTGCAGATGTCACAGTTCAAACTGATCATTCAGGACCGATTGAGACGAGGGTTACCAAAGTTCAGTGGTTGCCCAAATGTTGGGGTTATCCACAACGACGTATGAAACGACGGAACACTGCGAAAAAGTATTATCAACCACATGAAAGGAAGGTTACTGCGGTTACAACAAGACAGCAGAAAGCAGCACAAGAAATACAACCGAAACCTGTGAAGTCAGGGATATCTGATGATTCCCTTGAGGAACAATCAGTTTGGTCAAGTCAGAGGTTAGCTGAAGCTCAACAAAATGATCCGGACCTAACGTGGGTGATTGCTGCGAAGAAAAGTCAAACTAATCGTCCCAAATGGAGTGAAGTGTCTTCTCTTGGGAAAGCACCCAAGCACTACTGGGCTCAATGGGACAGATTGTCATTTCAAGATGGTGTCCTGTATCGCAAATGGGAGACTATGGAAGGTCCTGATAACTCTCTGCAACTGATTGTACCTGCAAGTTGCAGGAAGGAGGTCTTTCATCATCTTCACTCTTCTAAGACAGCAGCTCATCTTGGAACTCAGAAGACTCTTCACAAGATTAAACAGCGTTACTATTGGGTAGAAATGAGGAGAGATGTCACCCTCTGGTGCAAGCAATGTGATACGTGTGCCTCACGGAAGTCCCATTTGAAGTCATGTATTGACTACTCCCTGTAACTGAGGCCGAAAGGGCTTTCCCAATAAAATTTATTTATTTATTTATAACTTCATGTAAGGAAATTTTACCTCCAGGTTAGAAAATCAGTTTCCCCTAAACTGGTTGGAACAAGCCTTTGTCTTATATGGCCTAAATAACCCACGACTCCGGAGAAGCCATTTGGTCATCAACCAGTTCCATATGGGTAGGCCTATGCTGACCTGTTACCAACCCGCTGCCAAGGCACGTTACAAATTCCTATGTTCTGCAATAGACAAAGAGTTCGCTGGATCCAGGATTTTCAATTCGGAGCTGACTTCCGAGGATCATTGCTTGGTCATTGAATCTGACTGGGCGAGAAATCGTTTGTGATAAGAGTTTTAAATGGTTCCTAACATGTATATTAATATACAAAAATGTTTAGCCAGTTTGTTTGCCCCGCCTTCCAAATTCACTATGATGGTTTCGGACGGAATCGCATTATTTGAGCCAGTCGTATCTCCAGAAAACAGGGAGGAAGGTTTGCTAAATGTCTTATATGTTTGTATCAAAAGCTATGTTTTTCTATGTAGCGGTCCGTTTGCGACTCCGTATGTTAGGGAATATAACTTTCCCAATATGTGCTCAGTCGATGTACTACATATTAAGTGCGGCTGTTCTTGGTGGTTTGTAACCAAGAGACTACAGACCACTGCGAGGAATCATCATAAGGAACATATTGAAGCATGCACGGATAACTATATAACTACGGATAACCGTGTGTTTATTAACGATGTCCACATTAACAGGTACAATAATTTACAGGCGTCTAGTCCGTCATTCATAATCCAGCCGTCGTCCATTAGAGAATATCCGCGTCCATAATCCAAAGACCTATTCCATTTCCATATAACAGTATTAACACCAAATTCAAAAAGACAATCATAGTAGACATAAACATAGGCTTGTTTCCTGCAAGAGAGAAGCGGTCAACAGTTTTCAATGATGCCGGCAAGACAACATGATATTCCAAAATATCAAATCCGTATCGCTGATCAATATTCTTAATCCATGATATTCGTGCCTGTGCACAAGCGTGCCTGTGATACAAATCATCACAGGGATATGTAGTCAAGATATTGGTATAATGAAATGGGCTGCAAAATCCGTATGAGAGATGGCCCTTCAATTTCAATCAAGAAAAAACTTTCAGTCCTTTGTTGTCCTGTGCGCAATATGGCGTCATCTCGATGAAGTTTGAAGGACTACCCCGTTTCCAGGTCACACACCGACATCTGGAACTTGCCGATCGTTTGTCCGCTGGTTCTTGGAATAGTTAGCTAGACGACTTTGGAAAGAAGGCACGACGAATCATCGCCGAAGTACATACAAAACATAATCGCATTTAAAGTTAACCTAAAGATATTGGTACGACAATACTTTCACTATTTCTCACGTGAAGTATCATGATCTCTACAGTTCAGAAAATCGGATTGGAGACAAGATAAGATGTCGACCGTTGATAATGATGATCGATGTTGAGACAATTGTAGATTTCATTATGCATGACCGAATCACCGAGGCAGCGTGCAAAGGTCATGGAGAGGTCACGCAACTGTAGTACATGGGTCAAAATTTACAGACCGCTGACATACATGTAGTACGGGTTGACTTAAAAGGATCCCATCATCGGAATCTGCCGTCATCTATTTGACCAAGAATCCCTTTCCTCAAGGGAAGGCGTCCAGGGATATTGTCTCGAACTACCAATACTTGCTGTTCTCCAATCCCTTCGACAGAGCGAGAATCTACGTGTTCGGAATTATGCACAGAACATCAATCTTTCAAGCAGGGATTTCAAGCCGCAAGGAGTCGTCCGCATACCAATATGTTTTTAGACGTAAAAGCTCAAACACCCGAAGATCGTCGATTGAAAAACCACCCATAACCCGGAGAGTGGCCATCACAAAGTCGAATCGAATCTACGACACTCAGACCATCCACAGGAATAACACCCAGCAGCTCCTGTTCGGCGGGCATCAAATCCATCCCGCTCCCAACCAGCAGCCCCTTCAATAATACCAGCCGCGAATTTTACTCTCATCACCCAACCGTGACGGTTCAACCCAACCCCATACTTGGGGATCACAAGACAAATGCAGTGAACCCAAGGATATGGCCGGATCTGTTCTAAGGAAGCATGGACGCCGAGACTGTCGTTGGAGGCCACAAGGGAACAACTTTTCCCGCAAGGGTTATTCGATCCGCAATTTTATGTTGAACACGTCATATTTATCAATGATATAAATGTTTGTTTCGAACACTGTGAGGTGAATTTGTACGCCGACGATACGGCCTTCTATGTAGCTGGACAAAATGCGTCCACTGTTCAACCTTTACTTCAGAAAGACCTTGAAAATGTATACACATGGTTATGTGCAAATAAATTGAGCCTCCATATTGGAAAAACAAATGTAATGCTAATTGGAACACCCCAAAAACAAAAGAATGTGGACGAAAACTGGCAAATTATTTTAAATGGAGAAAGCACTACTAGAATAAATAGCATAAAATATCTAGGTGTAAATATAGGCCAGAATTTAACTTTCAAGGAGCATGTGGACTACACTGTTAAAAAGCTAAACAGAAGCACTGGTTTATTAAAAAGGTTATCTCCCCTTGTTCCTCAGAGCACTGCATTTGTTTTGTATAATACTTTGATTTCACCCCGCATTGATTACTGCTCCATTATCTATGACGTGGTTTCGTCGGGCGACATTGCAAAAATTCAAAGAATACAAAATCGTGCAATGCGCATTATTCTCAAATGTGACTATAGAACACATCGCATTGAAATGTTGAGAAACTGTAAGTGGTTGAGCATTAAGCAGCGATTCTTCTTAAACAAATGTGTTCTAATGTGGAAAACTGTAAACTGTAAATATAATTTAAAAAAAATAATAAAAAAAAAGAAAACTGTAAACGATAAATGCCCTAGTCACTTAAAATGTCTTTTTAATTTTTCTACAACGATTCATAATTATAGCGAGCGGAGCGCGGCCGCGAAGCGGCCGCTTGCGAAGCAAGCTCTATAGGTATTGCGTAGACGTGCATATATGAAACAAAACATAGCAAAATTTAATGAAAACAAAGCAAATAACAACAACAACCGACATCCCGTGAACGAAAAAACGGTGATTTCCGTTTCCGCCACCCATGGAGAAATTGCATGCCGGGACAAATTACTCGTGATGAAGACTTAAAAGAAGAAAACATAGCCCAGCTGGCATGTCATTTTTCGAAAGGATTTCAATTTATGAATAATTTTAAACAGATGAAAGTAACTGCAGATTAAAAGTGATTCGTTATGTGGCTTTCATCCTTGTCGAAGATGTCCGATGCAAAACGCAGACCACGTGACCAAGAGTTCGATCAAAAACGTTTCGCACTGAAGGTAGTCCACAGAAGGCGGCACTGAAAACGGTGTACATCTTTCGTGAAATTTAGTTCTATGGGGGGCAAAACCTGCATAAAATTCATATCTGTGGCAAGCTTATTTATTGCGTTTTTTAGATCTGAAGTATCGTGTAAATATGACAAGGCATTTGTTAGAAAATAAACATTTACGACGCAGTCGTGGTTGTAAAATCAAGCCATTCAACATTCACCTTTTCGAAACATAGATGGGAGGTAACTCCGCTAGAACCGCTTGATCTCGCCGACGACGCGTGAGGGTCCTACTGTTTACCGCCCAGTCAACTCCAGTAGCGTACAGCTCGCGTCCACTCATGTTCAGTAGAAAAGAGATAACCGCCCAGGCACGCATTCAGTCACCAGTGACGTCCAGTAGCAAATGTCATGTCCAGTGGAGATAACTGTACACCCAGCATTTGAAAATTGTGATTTTGCGATTTAAGTTTAAAATTCGATTTTGAATTAAAACAAATGAGTTCGTAACCTATTTATTTTTTTGGATGATCATTCTTAGTTGGTTGTTAATTTTAATTACGAATTGGAATTTCAGTTTTCTGAATGAAATTTCAGTTTTAATTTTGATCAAGATTAAAGTAAAATTATTTTTAAATAGTTGAATTTAAATTTGAATATAATTTTAACTCCAAATTGAAATTTAATAGTCGGAAAAAAGTTTGAAGAAAACATTTCATATGGAATGAAGTCCAGAACTAATGTTTTGAGTTCAGCTCAATCAGTTCCTAATCTGAAGCTAGAGTATGTTTCAATTTTATTTTAAACTTTCAAAGTTTACATTCAAAATTAACAATGAACTTTTCCATAATTCCTGAAACTTCAGTATGTTTTATAAACTAGACACCCTCCGATAATACCTAAAAAATTCACACCAGAAATAGGCCTACACATTTTTTAAAATTTATATTTATGACGATTTATTTGTATTTCCACATTTTAATGACATGGGAACCGTACCCTAGTTACAGACGAGGGGGAGCGGGGTAAGCTCCCGGCCCCCGTTATATATTTTTGCTATCCCTAGGGCTAGAGTGCTGAAAATTACTACACTATATCTGTGGGTCAAGCTCTACTAGAAAATGTGAAAACAAAACAAAGAAACAAAAAAGATGGCCTTCTCCTATATTGTAACTTGTTTCATCAGATTAATATTTTATTTTCTGGAAACCATGAAGAATTTCGAATAACCTTATACAAGCGGGGCGCGGCCGCGAAGAGGCCGCTTGCGAAGCAAGCTCTATAGGTATTGAGTAGACATGCGAATGTGGGACAAAACATAGGCAAAATTTAATGAAAACCCAGCAAAAACAGCAAAAACAACAAAAATGCAGAACTAATTTTTGAGTTCACCTCAATGTCAAATCAGTTCAAAGGTGTCCCTAACCTGAAGCTAGGGAGAGTATGTTCCAATTTAAACCTTCAAAGTTTACATTCAAAATTATAATGAACTTTTCGAAAATTCCTGAAACTTCAGTATGTTTTATAAACTAGACATCCTCCGATAATACATAAAAATTTCACACCAGAGATAGGCCTACATATTTTTTATAATTTATTTATGGCAATTTATTTGTATTTCCACATTTTAATGACATGGCCATGATGGGAACCGTACCCCAGTTGCAGACGAGGGAGAGGGGGAAGTCCCGCCCCCTCTATATATTTTTGCTATCCCTCAGGCTAGAGTCCTGAAAATTACCACAATATATCTGTGGGCCAAGCTTTACTAGAAAATGTGAAAACAAAACAAAGAAAAAAACAAGGTGGCCACAATGATGACGTCACAGTGACGTCATTTTCAAAACATATTTTTAGACGATTTTTCGGTCATGTTACCCCCCCCCAATGCCATTCCCCATTATAGACACAAATGAATTTTAAATATCAATACCCAATATGGTTAATTATGGTTTTCATGTCTTCTTTATCTATAATTTTATAGATTATAATCATAGCCATTTCAAGGTTGTTTCTGTCCATTATAGTATAATAGCTCTCTTCCATTACTATTTCTCAATGTTGAGAACAGCTACAATATGAAATGATTTAGTCGAGTGGTTTTACAGTTGCACATTGAACTATTTTAACATATCTGGTAAATCCACTGGCTGTAAATGCTTGTAACTATTGTTTCCATTTGGCAGTTAAATAGTTGTAGTTTCGTCTTTGTATACAGATCTGTCTATTAATCAAGATATATTCACTTCAGTCTCAACTTTTGAACATGTCCATTACAAGGACATTTAGTTTGGTTGAGTGGAACCTATTTCCCCAAGGTTTTATATATTGTGTGTACAATCAAATTAGAATTGAACAGAATTCCTTCAGTAATAAGACTAATTGTGACAGTATATATGTGACATAGATTTTATGTCCGATAATTAGAGGAACAGGATTATTCTTATTAATAAGCTGCCTTATGACAGAATATAACATCATGGCCACCTGGAACAGTGACAGGAAATCATAGCTAGGACCAGATAGAATTTGGACAATTAAATATTTGATCCAGTGTAAGTAAAATTAAATCCTATCTGCTCCCCAATTTGGATATGTCGCCTACATAGTGACATATACGATTGGGGAGCATTGATAGGATATAAATTATGTCATATTTATGATCCAGGCTAAGTTGACAAATTCTAGAAATACCACATGGATTTTAATGCTGTAAAGTTCTACAGGAACTTACTTTCAAACAAGCCATCGGTTTTGATGTAAGCAGACATGTGCATGAAATATGTGTTCAGTGTAAAATAATATACAAAACGTGGACTCAATCTGCCCATATCTGTTTCTGTGATGGATATGGGCAGATCAAATCAATGGAACCCTAAAAAGTACAAAAGTACTTTAGATTTCATCCATTTCAAATATTAGCTCTGTATGAAACAAGAAATTATGCGAATGAATACTAGTGGAAAACTTGATATGAATAGGCAAAGCCAGAAACGAGAGGAAGAAGTAGGCCTATTTCTCCGCTCGCTTCTAGGCTTTGCCTATTCATATTAGTACTAGGTTCTCCCAGGCAAATGGCATCACATTGTCAAAAAATCTCAAGAAATCGTTCTCATTTCAAGGTGCAAAGTTGTGGAATGAGTTGCCGAAAGAAGTTCGTGCGTGCAATACGTTAAAAACTTTTAAAAAGCACTGCACCATATTTATTTTATCTAACGTTGAGCCATTTTAATGTATGTATACGTAATGTTAACTGTGATAACATGTAATATTTTGCAACCGTTTATGTCTATGTCTTATTGTTTTATCTAAATGTTATGTTTTATCTATTTATTTATTTATTTATTGTTTTTATGCATAGATGAAAAACAGCCATGCTGATTATTTGCAAATAAATATCAATAATATCAAATATCAATAACTGGACAGCGCCGTAAGTAGTAGGAAAAGAGTAAATTGCCTATTGTTTGTGGAGCGCTCACTTCCGGTTGTGTGGGGCGCTGCCCTCAGCCAATCAGAAGCGAGTATTTTGACCAGGTGCATTATGGGACATATCCAAGATGGCGGCGTCTGCCTTCTGGTTCAAGATGGCGGCACGTATGTTCAAGATGGCGGCACGCCCGGTGTCGAAAACTGGCCATTTTGTCGGGAAGTGGTCATCCAGTGTCGAAAACTGGACCCGGTATGGGTCCCGCTAGACGTTTTGGGGTCTAGGTGGGCCACTAGTGGACCGATTGGGTCGAGTGAGGTGTCAAAGTGAAGCATTCGTGAAGGGGCATCTGATGGGCTGGGTTTGGGATTGAACTATCGGCATTCTGCGCATGCGCGTTGGCCAAAGGGTATGAAAATAGACGTCTTGGAGCTAGGGGAGCCACTAATGGTCCAATGGGGTCATATGAGGTATCAAAGTGAAGCATTCGTGAAGGGGCATCTGATGGGCTGGGTGTGGGATTAAAATATCGGCATTCTGCGCATGCGCAGTAGACAAACTGTATGAAAATAGACGTTTTGGAGCTAGGGGGCCCCTAATGGGCCGATGGAGTTGTATGTGGTATCAATGTGAAGCATTCGTGAAGGGGCCTCTGACTGGACTAGCGGCTCGGGCGTTGTCACCATTCTGCGCATGCGCAGACAGCGAATTGTGGGAAAAGGGTATGGAAATAGACGTTTTGGGATCTAGGGAACCCCTAATGGGCTGATCGAGTTGTATGAGGTATCAATGTGAAGCCTATGTGAAGGGGCATCCAGTCATGGGTGGGTGCATGTAAAATTTTTCCTGAAAAAAAAAACGGAGCACGGACTTTATCGAAAAATCCTGGAAAATGCCTATATGGGGTATGGGGGTATATAGGTCGCCGGGCTTAACGGGGCTTGCCTATCAATAGAGTTATCTCCCCCTAGTTCCAGGGTGGGTGTATGTAAAATTTTTCCTGAAAAAATAAGGAACACGGACTTTATCGAAAAATCCGGAAAATGCCTATATGGGGTATGGGGGGTATAGGACCATCCTGGGAAACCTACTTCTCGACATTTGCGGTATAGGTTGTGGGGTCTCGTTTTCTTAGTCTCGTCAAGACAAACATGATAGGAAGTGTCGCGGAGCGAATCGTTGAAATTATTGGAAAAAGTTCAGGGAGACCCATATAGTCCCATACTAGGGGTATAGGTCCAATGTTTGTCCCACTGGGAAACCTACTTCTAGACATTTGCGGTATGGTTGATTGGATTTGTTTTCTTAGTCTCGTCAAGACGAACATGATAGGAAGTGTCCCGGCACGAAACGGTGAAATTTTTGAAAAAGTACCATATAGCCCCATATAGACCTATAGGCTGGCTATATGGGGAGTATAGGTCCAATGTTTGTCCCACTGGGAAACCTACTTCTATACATTTGCGGTGTGGTTGTTTGGATTTGTTTTCTTAGTCTCGTCAAGACAAACATGATTAGAAGTGTCCCGGCACGAAACGGTGAAATTTTTGAAAAAAGTTTGAGGTCTGTCCATAGCCCCATATAGACCCATATACTGGGGTAAAAGCCCAATGTATGTACAAATCCATACCGGGTGGACGTGTTGGAGTCTAGGTGAGTCCTTGGTGGTCCTATGATGTCGTATGAGGTCTTATTTTGAAGCTCCCATGCAGGAGCACTTGACTACACTAATGGTTCGTCCGTTTTCAATAGTCTGCGCATGCGCAGTCTGGCCCGTAGTATAGAAAACAGGCATTTTGCGGGTATGTGAGTGTGTGTTTGGGGTAGAGATGCACCGCTATGGGTCCGAATGTGTCGTGGAAGGTGTCAAAGTGAAGCTTGTGTGGGGTAGAGTCAGAATGGCGTGGTTTTAAATGCAAGCCGCGTCAATCTGCGCATGCGCAGTTGGTTGTAGTAAGTTAAGTGGACATTTTGGGGCAGTGAAGGAAGGTATTTGGTGTAGAGAGGGACCATTCTTGGTCCGAATGCGTCGTGTGAGGCGTCATCTTGTAGCCCTTGGGGTGTAGACCCCGATTTGAAGAATGTTCACGTCATCTGTGACGTCATTGGTGACGTCATCAGTACGAGTAGTAGACAAAGTGGACATTTTGGGGCGGTGAAAGGAAGGTATTTGGTGTAGAGAGGGACCATCCTTGGTCCGAATGCGTCGTATGAGGTGTCATATTGTAGCAACGCCTGCCAACGCCAAGCTTAACGCTTCAACGCCCTGGTGCAATAGCTCAGAAGTTCTGATTTTCTAGATATTCCATGGAATTGTCACTATTTCTTCGAAATGCAGTGACGCCCGTCAACGCTGGTAGTTATGCCTTAACGCTCTAACATAACGCCTTGACGCCATGACATAGACCGGAGAGAGAACAACAACAAAAACAACGATGACACATGAGAGAACAACAACAAGAAGTTTTTTCACATAGTTTATTTTCCCCAATGTTACATCATACCCACGCTGGGGGAGCCGTGTTGGGTATGTTTATAACTCAAAAAGACTCTTGGCCAATCAGAGGCCACCATTTGCATCTATCATATTCGTTCCTGTCCGTTAGATGTATTCTTGTCCAATCAGAAGTCGCCATTTCAGCAAGTTCCATCTTCGGCCATGTTCGCTCTGAACCGTTTATTCTAATCATCGTCGGACAGGCCTGGATATTCTTCAGGCAGCATGTCCTGAAACAGTTGTTTGCGCATTCTGATCGCATTTTCCAGGGCCTCGGTGGGTGGTAGCCCCATAGCCTCTTCCAAGTGACGCTTGGTCTTCATGATGGACCTGTGTGTGGGGTCGCCTTTCATTTCAAGCGGTAGTAAGGTATACTGTTCATAGATCGCCATGGCTGTTTTCCTGATGCGGGGGCGCATTTGGGTGTACGTCTGTTGTAAATTATCCTCTCCGCCGTCCTCGATCGCTGCGGCGTAAGTATTGATAGCTGCTGTCACAATACGATCCCAGAAGGTAGGTTCTGCCTCACTTTCCACGGACGTATGCTGACTATCTGAGGTCAAGCTCTCCGTATCACTAGATAGACTCTCAGCAATCTCTGTTTCAGTATCAGTCGATACACTCTCAGCAGTCTCTGTATCAGCATCCCCCTCAACGGACTCCTCGGAGTCTTCAATCCCATGTATATTGTTCTGGTGTCGCATCATATCGTAATGTCTGGTGAACGTGCGTTCGCCCTCAGAGCAAGTATAAGTCATGTTGACGGTTGAACGTCGACTGTGCGTGTTTTTGGAAATACGCTCGCTTTTATAGACAGTAACGCCCGTCAACGCTTAGCTTAACGCTTCAACGCCCTGGTGAATTAGCTCAGAAGCTCTGATTTCCATGGAATTGACACCAATACATCGAAATGCAGCGACGCTCGTCAACGCCCGTCGCTACGGCTTAACGCCCGTTTCAACACCCGTCAACGCCCAACTTAACGCTTCAACGCCCTAGTGAACTAGCTCAGAAGCTCACTTTCATGGAATTGCCACCAATCCATCGAAATGCAGTGACGGGCGCTGACGCCTTAACACACTTTCTTAACGCTTTAACGTCGTTATCGTTCAGTATAGCCTAAACGTCTTCGGGCAATCCATGATACTAATTTACAATCCCCTTTTGTGGATATGTACAGACACCACCACCAACACCACCACCACCACACACACACACACACACACACACACACACACAAACACACACACACACCAGCACCAACGCCACCACCAACGCCACCAACGCCACCACCGGGCGTTGACGGGCGTCAACGCCCGGTGGTGGTGGTGGTGGTTGTGGTGGTAGCCCACGTGTGGCAGAGCTCTTGGATCGGAGCTCTCGGAGCTCCAAGCTTGCGGAGCTCAGAGCTCGGAAATGACGT
>JAVTVY010033395.1:0-14851 GCA_036873755.1 Hanleya hanleyi
CCATGTTTTATACGCCGTTCCCGCTGGCACGGCTACTGTTTTTACCTTCTGACATCTTTGAAGACATTATTGCATACGAAAAGGATCTTTTAATTGCTCGGTCCCCGTAGTTTCGGTCGGAACGACTGGCGTCAGGCGCGCTGCAGCTCGACAATCAATTGGCTCTCTCACAAGCGGTGATCCTGAAAGGGCACGCGAGCGCAAACATGTATCCCACGAGCAGAGCCCCTGCAATTCCTAAACTGCATAGTATATAAGGAGCCCCCTGTGGTCCAGCACTTCGTGCGATTTCGACGGTCGGTTCGGTGCTTGAGGTGGTCGTCTCGGCAGCCTGTGACACTCCTGTGGAGGCAAGACGTTCCTTGGCCTCTTTGAGCTCCATCTTCAGTCGTTCTTGTTTGGCCTTTCGCGCGGCAGCGCCCTTTCGTCCCGCTTCCACCTTTTTAGGGTTCTTTTCATCAGGCGCTGTCCCTTCCTGACTGAGGGTCTGCCGAGTCACTCTCACCGGTGGCTGATTCGCTTGTGGTTCCAGTACCTCCGTCATCATCGAACGTAGACGCATATGTCCGGGGGCATGTGTGTCCAAATTGGCAGTGTTTAACAGTGGTAAGTAATGTGGTCAGGGGTGCTAAGAGCATTCCAAAGCGGTGGTATAGCTGACAGGTAGCGTTGCTTAGCGCATGCTCAACGAAGGGGTCATCTTCTAGGTCAGCAACGAGCTTTGACTGATTTTCAGATGGAATGGGGAGCAAAGTGCTGGCTGCCATGGCATAGAGCTGAAGTGCAGCTGTCCCCAAGGTCTTAGTCATCTTAGCCCCCAAGCGCGCTTCATACCGAGCATACAGTTTGTCAACTTCTATATCGTCCAGGCTTTCGACCTGGTCCGGTGTAATGACCCTCCCCATGTACTCCTTGGCCTGTCCTCCGGCGGCCAATGCTGCTAGTCTTTCGCGTTTACTAGCAATAGTCATCCCGGCGGCTCCTACGGAGCTAGAGCGAGACCTTGCGGTTCCGGCTGCCGCGCCGTCGTGGCACCTAGATGTAGCCGCCTTGGCTGCACGACCGTCGGCCTCTTCTTCCAACAGCTTGTCAACAATCTCATCGCAATCCATGTTTGCTACGTGCGTGGCCCGTATCACTTGCGCGTGCCGCTGGCAAAGGTTAACACTAGGACTTACGTACCTCTTCAGTTTAATATATTCGTAAATGATATACACAAAGGCCCCGAGAGTAAGAATCTGGCAAAGCAGTAGCACTTCCCACATTTACGGCCTAAACAACAGTTAACGGTTAGCTAACAACCATATACGCAGCCGGCTGGTCAGTTTTTAGCAGGAGCTTTGCATATTTTGTCTCTGCCAGCAGCGCCCTAGTTTTGAGTCGCTCATCTCTTGTTGGAATAACATCGTTCTCGTGGAGGCACTCTTCAAAAGAATCGCGGTCCTTACAGTGAAACAGAGCGCACCATCGCGTCTGCTCTCGTAGATCCTTCAAGACCGAGTTGTACTTCTGGGTCAGCACCCAAACGCTCTGCTCTGTGTGGCGGCCACTGAAGGCTAGCTCAGACAGCCTGTCTTTCTTTTTGGAGAGAGCCTTGCTTGCGGCACAGTCGTCAATGATGTACAAAGTGTGTTCTCCGGCAAATAGGCAATAGAATGCTCGCAGATAGTCGTGGAGGCGCTCGCCGGGGTCGACTACGTAGATCTCTGGGTCAGCCCAGACCCAATGTCGGGCTAGATAGGTGTTGTTGTAGCGAATCGTGGGACAAAGGATGACGATGTGCTCAAAGACACCACGGAAGTGGCCTTCGAGTAGGTCAAGGGCGAAAACTGTCTTACCACACCCTGGCTGGCCACATATAATAGCGGAGTGAGGGTCTTTGGGAAGCAGCTGGGCTGCGCCATTAATTGAGCACTTCTTTGAGTCGGCCATCCTCGATATTCATTTGTGCATCCATGACGATGTACAGATAAACGTTCAATGTGCCGGGGCCGTCTGCTTCTTTTGTGATCTGGATGGTGATGCCCTCGCTGGCATTCATCACTCCTCGGCCGCTCCCATGTAGTCCGTCATCGTCCGTGGCTCGCAGATCCAGCCATAGTGCATATTTTGTGGTCAGGAACTCCCCCAGGGAGACGTCTGCCAGATCCAGGTCTTTGCAACCTCGGATTGACGTTTGCTACCGGCTGCGAACTCTTTCTTGGTCTCATCCCACAGCTGGTGCGCTTTCAGTCCTTGACTGTACAGCTGATTCGGCACCCCCTCGATGCACACCTCTACCTTCGTGATGAGCAGATTATAGAAGTCCTCAGTGTCGCGATTCCAGGGGACAGGTTGTTCGAACAGCATGAGAATGCCTTCATGCTGCGAGCGGGCACGTTCAGGTTGATGTTCCAGAGAGTGTCAGACTTGTTACGTGTCAGTTTGCGGTGGCGGAGCACCCTGTCGTAGAGGATGGCTAGGCGTCCTGCATACTGGGTTCGGATCAATCTAGCGAGATCACTCTGCGTGACCATTTCGAACTCTAGGCAGATGTTTTCAATATTGTAACTGGCAGCTTCATCATCCTCTGCGACGATAACGCGACTGTAATCGTTGAATGTCAGTTCGTACTCCAGACGATCACCAAGCGCACTTTGGTAGAAAGGCATGTGGCTGTCCAGCAACTCGAAGTCAAGTGGGACAAAGAAGCGGTTGCCGTATGCTCGTGCTATGGCTTTATCTGTTTTCTTGTTTTCAGCATTCGCGGCACCAACCCGAAGCTTTGTCGTGTTCTTGGTTCTGCCAGTATCTATACCCTGGTAGGCTGCATTATTGCGCTCTTTGGCTGTTTTCCACAGGTCGCGATAGCAGAGGTATACGTCGGAGTCGTCAATGCTCATAACCTCATTGCCGCTGATTTTGACCGTTGTCTTCTTTATGATTGCGCGGCCCAGATTCTGAACCACGGTTCGATTCACGTCGGATGATTTCAGTTCGATGTTGAAGGCGAGGTGGGCGGTCCCCGGAACGATAACATCGTTCGCGCCGAGATTGGGAAAGCGCACCAGTAGCTGTTGGTTCTGATCGATAGTGCTGGGGTTGTTTGTGATCACAACTGGGCGGTCCCCGGAACGATAACATCGTTCGCGCCGAGATTGGGAAAGCGCACCAGTAGCTGTTGGTTCTGATCGATAGTGCTGGGGTTGTTTGTGATCACAACTGCCTGGCGAACCCCCTTGATCCCAAGTGGCTCACGAAGTCTGCGGTAGGGATTAAGCTTGCGACCGTATTGTGAAGAAGCCATCTTATTGAAGTGATAAGCTGTGATAGTTCAATATGGCAGACTATTATGTTGATACCGGCCGTCTCGAAGAGACAGAAACGAGGAGGGACGAGGAAACGGACGATGTCGATTTGTCAACAGACAGCGTGGGTCCTTCGGACGCGCAAGCGCAGAAAGGTGAGCGCCCTCTCTCTTTTCAGCAAGAGTTAGTCCAGACAACTATCGATGACTACTACAACCATCAGGCAGAGAGGGGTAGGGATTACTCGAAGTTTGAAGTCACGATTGACGGGAAGCTGCGCCTTGTGGCTTACCCCAACTTGGACTTAATTAACCTTCGTACAGGCCGACCTCTCTCCCTGTCCACGGTAGCTGGGGGGCGTGGCGGTAGCAACGCGATTCGGGATGAACTAGGGTTTACAGACTGGCGCAGACAGTCATCGACAAAGCTGCCCCCTCAGGCTGTGGTAGCTCTACAGACAGCGAGCGAAGAGCTTGGTGGGGCTGCAGCGGCGGTCGAAAGCGCTGAACTCCAGGACCTCGACGGAAGAGCCAAGGTAGCCACAGACGCTGTTCAGAAAATGGAAACGGCCTTCACGGACGCGCAAATCGATGAAGTCCTCGGCAGCATGCACGACCCCCCTTTAAATCTCCGAGAGCTGCGTGGGCTTGACAAGGCCCTCCAGACCATTCGGGGTGAGCTCACCAACAACCTGGCCAAGCTGTCAGCATTGGATGACCGCATTGCTCTCGAGGAAGGAAAACTCAATGAGACTGACGCAGATGAGTTCTCTCGAAGGCGCGTCGCGGAGCGTGTTCGAGAACTAAAGGATGAGCGGGCCGCCCGCCTTGAGGCTGCAATTGCCAGTCGGGAGGCTCTTCGCTCACAGATTAACCGAATCCGTGAGACGATAAACCGCGTCCTCAACGAAGATACTACCCTGGCTGAGCGACTTCGCACATTGTTCAGAGAGCAGGGGATAACCATTGTTAGCATCCTCACTGCGCTGGGCTTCATCGTGTCCACCCTAGTGCTTGCTTTGACGGCCGGGGGCACCCCGGCCCCAACACCGACTCCTTCCAAGCCAGTCGTTCCGACGAGCGGGACTGTAAAAGAGTGGGTCAAGAAACACCTACACGCCCTCGGCCGAATCCTCGCAAAGCTTGCCGGAAAAGCCGCGGCGTCGCTGCCCGGCATAATTGGGAGCATTGTTTCCTGGCTTCTTAGCCTTATGTCGAAAACTGCTGGATGGCTTGCAGAGAATATGCGGTCCTTGGTTGTTGCGGCTGCGGGGCTGCTTTATGTGGTGACTCGCGACTGGCTAACGAAATAGCCAAATGGTCACCAGCCCAGCTACGATGACACCGACGATGATTGCGGTCTTTTCGTCGTCGTGTTGACTAGCTGGGACCGTGGAGGCAGCGACATCTCGCGAGGAGTGAACCGGCGCGGTGGGAACGGCATGATCCAGCGTCGCGGTCTTGCCACTCGCGGTGGGAACGGCATGATCCAGCGTCGCGGTCTTGCCACTCGCGGTGGGAACGGCATGATCCAGCTTCGCGGTCTTGCTACTCGCCGTGGGAACCACTCCTTTTTCTCCCGTATCTCCTTCTGTGTTTGGAGGAGCGACTGTTACGTTAACGTCCGCGTTCTCGCCAAGTTTTTGATTTTCTGTTGCAACTACGATCTCATTGTTGTAACCGGCGATAGGGCCTATGCGAAGCAACATGTCACTGGGGGCCATGTACAGACCGATTCCGAACACATAGTTAACTTTGGAGCCTGCATACTGCAGGACGTCTTGGTAGCGTTTTATCGCTGATGAGAGGTCAACTGGAGAGGAGACCGCATCCTCGATGTTGGCGAGAAACTGCTTCTGCGCGTCAAATGCTGTGCCCTCTCCTAAGATTCGTGTGCGCGTCTGTATGTGTGTATGCGTCTGTGTGTATATGTGTATGCGTGTGTGTGCGTGTGTATGCGTGTGTATGCATGTGTGTGTATGTCTCTTTGTGTATGTGTGTCTGTGTGCTTGCGAGTGTGTGTACGCGTGTGTGTATGCGTGTGTGTATGCGTGCCTGTGTATATGCACCTGTGTATGCGTGTGTACATGTGTGTGTGTATACGTCTGTGTGTAGGTGTGTGTGTGTCGCCGTGTGCCATGATACAGACAGATGAGAGGAAGAAAGATCTACACGTTCACAAGTGTTCCTATAGTCCGGAAGTAACCTTTGACCCCTGCGCTGCTCCGAAGTGACGTCATCGTACGCAGACGCACACACACACACACATACCTGATGCACCCTGTACCCTATGACGTTCATGGACCAATACAATACCCTCTCTACCCCAGCAGCACCACCACCACCACGCGACGTGATCGGAACTGACCTTTGACCCTGCGCGCAATTTTTATCCGGTATTGTTAGCGCGCGCAGGGTCAAAGGTCAGTTCCGGTCACGTCGCGTGGTGGTGGTGGTGCTGCTGGGGTAGAGAGGGTTTTGTATTGGTCCATGAACGTCATAGGGTACATGGTGCATCAGGTATGTGTGTGTGTGTGTGCGCCTGCATACGATGACGTCACTTCGGAGCAGCGCAGGGGTCAAAGGTTACTTGCGGACTAAAGGAACACTTGTGAACGTGTAGATCTTTCTTCCTCTCATGTGTCTGTATCATGGCACACGGCGACACACACACACACCTACACACAGACGTATACACACACACATGCACACACGCATACACAGGTGCATATACACAGGCACGCATACACACACGCATACACACACGCGTACACACACTCGCAAGCACACAGACACACATACACAAAGAGACATACACACACATGCATACACACGCATACACACGCACACACACGCATACACATATACACACAGACGCATACACACATACACATACTCATACACACGCACACACACACACGCATACACACACGCGTGAACACACTCGCAAGCACACACACAGACACACATAGAGGCATACACACACACACACATGCACATGCACGCACGCACGCACACACACACACACGCCTACACTCTTGCAAACACACACACACATACACGCACACAGGCGCATACACACACATACACGCACACCCCCACACACACACCTACACACACACGCATGCACACACCCACACACACACACACACACACACGTATGCACACAAACGCATACACACACACGCGTACACGCAAGCATACACCCACGCACACACACACACACACACACCAAAACGCACACACACATACAAACCCACGCAAGCACACATGCACACAAACACACACACACAGACGCATAACCACACATGCATACAGACACAAACACATGCACACACACACGCACACTCATACTCACACACACGCACACACGCATACACACACACACACACACACGCACACACAGACGCAAACACAGACATGTATACACACACGCGCAAACACGCACACACAGGCATACACACACGCGTAGACACAAAGAGGCACACACACACACACACATACACACACATGCACAGACACGCATAAGCACACACGCATATGCACGCGAACACACACACACACGCACTCACACACTCGTACACACACAGTACAGGCGCATACACACGTGCAAACACACACACACGCACTCATACACACACACACACATCCACACACACACACACACTCGCGTACACGCAAGCAAACACACACACACACACACAGACGCAAACACACAGATGCATACCCACGCACGCACACGCGAGCACACACACACACACACGCAAGCACAGACACACATACTCACAGACGCATAAACACGCACGCGAACATGCACCCACACGCACAAACACACACCCACACGCGTACACTCATACGCAAGCACACACATACACACAGACGCAAGTGGGTCCCACCCGTCTTGTGACAATTTCCGGTTCCGGTCACGTGACAGTAAAGATGGAAACACCCGGATGTAATACCACAGTACCCGGATGGAAGAACCCACTGGGAAACCCGGAAGTTGACAAGGTCCCGGATGTAAAACCACTGCCCACACATACACTTACACACGTGCGCGCGCGCGCGCAATGCGGCTCAGTCGTACACCAGTACATCTCGGTCCTCGACTTGAGGTAGTTGAACTGAGTGTGCTAAAAATAGATCAAGAGCTAGCTTGCTATAAAAGGGAAACGGCCTGACTGTTTCATCAGGCACTCTGTCAACCACCAAGATGTTCACTTGCACAACTTGCCAGAAGCAGTTTACTCGTATAGAAAGTTTACGACGTCATGAGGCTACCACCCACAACGATGCATGGTATACTTGTATAATCTGCGCACGGCCATTCAATCGGGAGGATAATTTACTGCGCCATGAGAGGGCACTCCACGAGGGTGCGACGGTACAATGTAACGATTGTGGTCGACTCTTCAAACGACCCAGTCGGTTAAGACAGCACCAACGTTTGATTCATGCCCCGTCTCTACGGTTTGGGCGACAACTTTCCACTAAAGAGGAGCCGCGGAAGGTCAGACCCAGTGAAGATGAACCCGGGGAGACGAACGCCACTGGTGATGCGATGACGAAGAGCCCGCCTATACCCACAGTCCAGGAGGGCCTGGATATCCAGCCGGTCCCTAGCGTTACTGTTCCCAGTCATACGCCTGACAACAACGAACATTTTCTGGAAGATGCGGTTGATGTTCCCAGCGATCTCTTACCCGAAGATCATCCAGTGAGTGACATCTATCGGCGCCATTGGCCCATGATACGGCACTGTTTCCACCGTCATCGCCCTATTCAAGATATCTACAATTTGCGACTGATCAACCTCGCCCGTCTACGCAGCTACGTGGAAGCCATCTTCAATGACCAAGCTACGTCCTTCAAATTGAATCTGGCGTTTGGCTATGTGCTGCAGCATACGGAGGCAGACCAAGTCCGATACTTTTACCCGAGCAGTAACACCCAGGTATTTGACCAACCGTTTACCATCATTAACCGGGCGTCGCTAGAGCCCGTGCTGGACCAAGTGGACCAATTGGATGTCTTGGAATGGGCCTATCAACAGCGCCCCAACACCAAGTGGGTCGTAGAGAGGGTCACCAATGTTACGTTCTTCGTGACAAAATTACGGAATCTTCCCATCGGATGAATGTATTCACCCATGCACTGATAGATACTCAGAATGCACAAACAACTATCTGAGGATATGTGGCCTCAACGGTATCCTGGCCTGCCCGACGATAATTAGAATAAACAGTTCAGAGCGAACATGGCCGAAGATGGAACTTTCTGAAATGGAGACTTCTGATTGGACAAGAATACATCTAACGGACAGGAACGAATATGACAGATGTAAATGGTGGCCTCTGATTGGACAAGAATCTTCTTGAATTGTAAATATACCCAGCGCGGCTCCCCCAGCGTGGGTATGATGTAACATTGGGGAGAATAAACTATATGAACAAAACTTCTTGTTGTTGTTGTTCTCTCGTGTGTCATCCTTGTTGTTGTTGCTGTTGTTGTTCTCTCTCCGGTCTATATCATGGCGTTATGTTGGAGTGTTAAGGTGTAACGACGGGCGTTGACGGGCGTCACTGCATTTCGAAGAATTAGTGACAATTCCATGGAATATCAGAGCTTCTGAGCTATTTCACCAGGGCGTTGAAGCATTGAGCTTGGTGTTGGCGGGCGTTGCTACAAGATGACACCTCACACGACGCATTCGCACCAAGGATGGTCCATCTCTACACCAAATACCTTCCTTCACTGCCTCAAAATACCCACTTTCGCTACTTCTCGTACTGATGACGTCACCAATGACGTCACAGATGCTGTGGATATCCCTCAAATTGGGGTCTATACCCCGAGAGCTACAACATGACACCTCCCACGACGCATTCGGACCAAGTATGGTCTATCTCTACCCCAAATACCTTCCTTCACTGCCCCAAAATGCCCACTTTCGCTACTACTCGTACTGATGACGTCAACAATGACGTCACAGATGACGTGAACATCCCTCAAATCGGGGTCTGCACCCCGAGAACTACAAGATGACACCTCCCACGACGCATTCGGACCAAGGATGGTCCCTCTCTACCCCAAAATGCACACTTTCGCTACTACTCGTACTGATGACGTCACCAATGACGTCACAGGTGACGCGGACATCCCTCAAATCGGGATGTACACCCCGAGAGCTACAACATGACACTTCCCTAGACACATTCGGACCAAAGATGGTCCCTCTCTACCCAAATACCTTCCTTCACTGCCCCAAAATGCCCACTTTGGCTACTACTCGTACTGATGACTTCACCGATGACGTCACAGGTGACGTGGGCAGCCCTCAAATCGGGGTCTACACCCCGAAAGCTACAAGATGACACCTTGCAGGACGCATTCGGACCAAGGATGGTCCATCTCGACCCCAAATACCTTCCTGTACTGCCCCAAAATGGCCACTTTACATACTACAACCAACTGCGCATGCGCAGATTAACGCGACTTGCATTCAAAAACACGCCATTCTGGCTCTACCCCACACAAGCTTCACTTTGACACCTTCCACGACCCATTCGGACCCATAGTGGTCCCTCTCTACCCCAAACACACCCCCACATACCCCCCAAAATGCCTGCTTTCTATACTACGGCCAGACTGCGCATGCACAGACTATTGAAAACGGGCGAACCATTAGTCCAGTCGGATGCTCCTTCACGAGAGCTTCAAAATAAGACCTCATACGACATCATAGGATCATTAGGGGCTCACCTAGACCCCAAAACGTCCACCCCGTATGGGCCTATACCCCAATAGCCATGCAGTATTGGCCTATGGGCCTACCCAGGCCACGGTGAACTTTTCCAAAAATTTCACCGTTTCGCTCCGGGACCCTTGCCATCGTGTTCTAAATGACGAGACGTGAAAAACAAATCCAAACAGCCCATATCACAATGAACGTGTGTGAATTTCCAAGGTTGAACCTATATCCCCATATAGCCAGTATTGGACTATATGGGCTATATGGTACTTTTTGGAAAATTTCACCGTTGCGCTCCGAGACCCTTCCCATCGTGTTCTAAATGACTAGACGTGAAAAACAAATCCAAGCAACCCATATCACAATGAACGTGTGTGAATTTCCCAGGTTGAACCTATACCCCCATATAGCCAGTATGGAGCTATATGGGCTATATGGCACTTTTCCAAAAATTTCACCGTTTTGCTCCGGGACCCTTCCCATCGTGTTCTAAATGACGAGACGTGAAAAACAAGACCAAGCAACCCATATCACAATGAACGTGTGTGAATTTTCCAGGTTGGACCTATACCCCCCCATAGCCAGCCTATAGGCCTATATACAGACCTCGGTGACTTTTTCCAAAAATTTCACCGCTTCGCTCCGGGACCCCTCCCATTGTGTTTTTCTAGGCGAGACGAGAAAAACGAGACCCCACAACCCATAGTAAAGCCCACAAAAAAATTGACCACCCCCTCCCCCCATATAGCCAGTATGAGCCTATATACAGACCTCGGTGACTTTTCCCAAAAATTTCACCGATTCGCTCCGGGACCCTTCCCATTGTCATTTTTTTGGCGAGACGAGAAAAACGAGACCCCACAAACCATAGTAAAGCCCACGAAAAAAATGACCATCCCCATACCTCATACAGGCATTTTTCCGTATATTGTATAATACAGAGCCCTATTGTAGGGTAAAGTCCGAGTTCCGCTTTTCATGTTTTCGGTAAAAAAATCCTAATTTTACATGCACCCACCCCATTGACTGGATAGGCAGGCCCCGATAAGCCCGGGGACCGATATTAGCCCTTTTGGCTAGGGTTGATAGGGATTTTCCCCTATTTTAGGGTAAAGTCCGTGTTCCGCCTTTTTATATTTTCGGCGGAAAATCCTAATTTTACATGCACCCACCCCATTGACTTGATAGGTAGGTGCCAATAAGCCCGGGGACCGATATTAGCCCTTTTGGCTAGGGTTGATAGGTGTTTTCCCCTTTTTTAGGGGTAAAGTCCGTGTTCCGCTTTTTATATTTTCGGGAAAAAATCCTAATTTTACATGCACCCACCCCATTGACTTGATAGGCAGGTCCCAATAAGCCCGGGGACCGATATTAGCTCTTTTGGCTAGGGTTGATAGGTGTTTTCCCCTATTTTAGGAGTAAAGTCCGTGTTCCGCTTTTTATAGTTTCGGGAAAAAATCCTAATTTTACATGCACCCACCCCATTGACTGGATAGGCAGACCCCGATAAGCCCGAGACCGATATTAGCCCTTTTGGCTAGAGTTGATAGGTGTTTTCCCCTATTTTAGGGGTAAAGTCCGTATTCCGCTTTTTATAGTTTCGGGAAAAAATCCTGATTTTACATGCACCCACCCCATTGACTTGATAGGCAGGCCCCGATAAGCCCGGGGACCGATATTAGCCCTTTTGGCTAGAGTTGATAGGTGTTTTCCCCTAGTTTAGGGGTAAAGTCCGTGTTCCGCTTTTTATAGTTTCGGGAAAAAATCCTAATTTTACATGCACCCACCCATGACTGGATGCCCCTTCACGAATGCTTCACTTTGATACCTCACTCGACCCAATCGAACCATGCAGCGTATTTGAAGTCTGGGAACTACTTTTTCTCCGCGGAAGCTTTTTCCCCCGACCACATCACCACCAGACCGCATCACCGCGGAAGAATACATGCCCAGGGGCCCTTTGCCGGAACTATGGTGACCCGGAGTTACCTCCCCCTAGATTGGAACTCTTCTGTGCTGGAGGTAGTTTTTCTCCCCAACGATCACATGATCGTCACGTGATCAAGTTCCACCTCAAATTTTACCCGGGGGAACAAATAATGAGGTCAATGAGCCTGTAAATCATTTTTCTATACTACTCAGAACCTGCTTTCAAATATTACGCAGAAGACAATATAACATACGCAGATATCAGTAGAACTGTTTGTGTAATTTATTTAATATTTGTTATGTAATGTATAGTGTCTCTCATAACTCAGTGTGAGTGGCATCGGCGATATTTTTATGTAATTGTATATGATTTTATCACTATTGTTGATGGTGAGGCATAAATAAATAAATATCTTATCTACCGTTTCCATGGAGCTATGAGGCAAAAACATTGTTCTAGATAATCAGCTTGCTTTCAGCGAGAGAATCGAAAGGAACAGGACAGAAAAACAATTCTTGACAGTAGTCCCAAGCTGTCACCCATCCAAGTACTGACCGGGCTCGACACTGCTTAACTTCGGTGATCAGATGAGAACCGAGCATGTGTTCAGCGTGATATGGCCGTAGACACTTGATGATGCTCAAAAAATGTACTTGAATGAAAGAAACAATGAAACCATGCACGCAAATAAAATTACCAAGTATTTCGGAACTGTATGAATTCTTTAAAGATGTTCGCATTCAGAGTATCGCTACACTGAGAGAAAAAGAGGATTCCATGATGCACAAATGGGTATCTAGACGCTGGAGACCCCTGGTTTTCGGGTATATTCCCAGGTTTCAGAACGATTCCGCAGAGGAATCACTATGATGCCGGAAAGGTTATCTGGAAGTTAGAGACCCCTGGGTCTCGATAATACCCCAGATATTCGTCACGATTCCCCAGTTTCTCCACATGATTCCCCTGATCACCCCCACCACGTGGCTGTGAGATCTTCGGCGCATGCGTGTGATTTTGGTATTACATCAGCCTGTATGCTGTTTAGTGACTATCATGGGTCGTCTTTGTTCAGTAAAATCCACATCAATCTTAAGTTTCTTCATGCCATCGATGTCATATTTCACACAAGTTACATTTATCGTCACCACAAGATTGGTTTTGCAAAGCTTTTGTTCCCAATATGATATACATCCCTCAAGTTCTTGGATCAACGCGATGATGTGCAAGGATGAATCATCAATGTGAAGGACAACACAGGTTTGTTACTATCCACACATGTACGTTGTGCTAAATTCTTGTGGGAATTTCTCATTTTCTAAGAATAATATTTGCCAAATTGATCGAAGTCATTATAAGTCAGACTAAGAGAATTCCTATCAATGCTAAGAACAGGAGTGGACAGTAGCAAACCATCGTTGTTGTTATTCACATTCATAATTTATTCATAACACCGACAGAAATGGAGAATCCAGCAATGAATTCTCCCTTCCCCTCTCGAGAACCCAAGGCATCCAGAGGAGTCTCCTTATGATCCCCCTAGTGTTTCCTGTTGATTCACTTGGGGTCTCGTGGGAGGTACCGTTGCAGGATTTCCCTCCAAGCATCACTATTCACTCAGTGTACCATTAACAAAATCCATAATTTAATTGCACAGATAGTGAGATTATTGAATTCGCGTCCCTTTCAGTCCACTGCCCGCTGGACCGTTTCCATGGAGCTATGAGGTAAAAGCATTGTTCTAGATAATCAGCTTGCTTTCGGCGTGAGAATCGAAAGGAACAGGACAGAAAAACAATTCTTGCCTACGGCACCCGGTATTCCCAAGCGGTCAACCATCCAAGTACTGACAGGGCTCGACGCTGCTTAACTTTTTTTTCTTTTGAAAGATAAAGAATTTATTCACAGATATATACAATTACATTGGTAATACCCCTTACCAAAGACAACCACAAAGTTTGTGGTACTTTTGTATGTGGAATACATTCAGAATAAATAGAAAGTATTCGAATTGTGGTCGATTGTGGTCAAGGCACTTCAAGTTTGTCTTCAAGGTGACGAACTGAGGAATGCAATGATTGTGGTTCATTTTGTATTCAGAAAATCAGGAATACAAAGAAATGGGTTTGTAAATTTCTGCTTGCCTAGTAAGGACAACATTACCGCGGGTCCAGTTACCGTTATTTCAACAACAACATTTTCGTTGATAATCCAAGATAATAGGAAATGTGTGAGGCTGGCATGATCTTTATAAACATGAAATACTTTTGAAGCTATACGAAATTCTTAAGCAGTGATGTATTCATAGAATACAAGAGACTTCTTGATCTTGTTAGCGGACTACATCGTCGTTGTTGTTGTTATTGGAATGGCTTCCTAGTCATAATGTTACAACATTGCAAGCCCAACGTCATTGTGCTTTGAAAATAACATGTGAGGTATTGGAGATTTTCTTTTATTCTATACAGTTTTCTCTCAAATTTCAGAATAAAAATGCACAAATTACATATAGATACTGTGGGGAATTTCACTTCTCTGAGAAGAACTGTCTCGGTAGTATAGAAAACACGGTTAAAGGCCTATTTTGCCGGGGGAGGTAACTCTTGCATCCGCCAGGGGGCGCTGTTGTGGTGGTGGATACGAGCTTGGTATGTATGAGGGTCTGGTTGAATGGGGCGTGACCTGTGAACATGATAGGACATGTACTGACCTGTCTGTGGGGTTTTTCCCACAATGTCGTTGACGTCCGTGTCTCTTCGGTCACCTTCCGAAGAGACACGGAGATCACCGAAGAGACACGGAGGTCACCGAAGACACACGGAGGTCACCGAAGATGTCACGGAGGTCACCGAAGATGTCACGGAGGTCACCGAAGAGACACGGAGGT
>JAVTVY010033396.1:0-14408 GCA_036873755.1 Hanleya hanleyi
AGATTGTCATCCAAGACGCAGTCCCGTATGTCCGAAAAGTGAAACCGAATCCAGCCGTTCAATTGGGACACCTCAAAGCCTTGGAAACAAAACCAGCCCAGTATCCTATCCGACGTGTGCAAACCAAAGTGTTCTCTGTGTCTGCTGGAAATATGAGCGCCAACAAAGAAAACCTGTTCCTGGGGGAACTACCCAAGCGATTGATCCTGGCCTGTGTGGAAATACCAGTTTCAGCGGAGCCTACCCAGAGAACCCGTTTGACTTTAAACATTTCGGCATCAATTTGTGGCCCTGCATGTGGATGGACAACAGGTCCCAGCCACGGCCTTAACACCGAACTTTGGGCGCGCGAATTTCATTCGAGCCTATCAGAGCCTGTTTACAGCCACCGGTCAAATCAACCAGGACGAAGGGAATTTGATCAGTCGGGAGGACTACGGGAACTGATACACGTTGTTCTGTTTCGATCTGACCCCCACCTTAGAGAACGACCATCAGCTGGCCCTGCCCAAGCAAGGCAATTTACGGTTGGAAATCCACTTTGCACGAGCCCTGGCGACCACCGTCAATGTGATCTGCTACGCCGAGTTTGACAACATCATTCAAGTGGACAAGGCGCGCAACGTCCTGTGTGACTTCTCCACCTGACATGGATACAGACCAGATAAACACCGTGATGGAGAATGACCCAGAGACACGTATTGTCTTTCAAGGGGTGTTCGGCCGAGATGTGTTCCCATTAGACCGTATGTATCCTGTTGCTTACGTTCTCAACACGGACCCGATGGATCGGCCCGGTGAACATTGGGTGGCCGTGTACTTGACAGAACAGCAGGGCGAATACTTTGACCCGTACGGCCTGCCACCCCTCCATCCCGATTTAACAGACTTCATGGATCAAGGCACAGAGACGTGGTGTTGGAACAGTCAAACGTTGCAAAGCCTGACCAGTAGCGTGTGCGGACAATATTCCTTGTTTTACCTGTACCATCGATGCCGGGGAAGACCCTTATCTACCATCGTACATATGTTTGACGAGTACCCCAAGGCCGAGGACCGCGATGTACTCGTATATGACTGGGCCGCCCATCATTTCAATGTACAATTACAAGCGTCTAGTCCGTCATTCATAATCCAGCCGTCGTCCATTAGAGAATATCCGCGTCCATAATCCGAAGACCTATTCCATTTTCCATATAACAGTATTAGCACCAAATTCAAAAAGACAATCATAGTATACATAAACATAGGCTTGTTTCCCGCAAGAGAGAAGCGGTCAACAGTTTTCAATGATGCCGGCAAGACATCATGATGTTCCAAAAATATCAAATCCGTATCGCTGATCAGTATTCTTAATCCATAATATTCGTTATAGAGTCGTCATCTAAAAACAAGATGTATCTCAGTCACGCTTTGATTGTGACTATTCATATGAGTACCATGAGGATCTTGAAGTACATGGGTTCATACGGCCCCTAGCCCCGGGTTAAGCGGAATTAGACACAAGTTACGAAACGTAGCGCCATAGATCTTGCACGCTACGTTCGTATTTTGCTATCAGCATGCGATATGTATCGCCAAATTTGAGAAACTTTGAGTGGAGACGCTTGGTGGAATAGCCCTGTTTTACAAGTTTCTGCAACAATGTTTTGTGACGTTGATTAAAATCATCACATTTAACACAGGATCTAGCAAATGCTACTAAGCGAGATATGTATACGCCATATGCAGGTCCCACTGGAATATTACTATCCAGAAAGGGATAGTTTACAATGTCGAAATTGTAATCATCTCTTTTGTCATAAAGTCGACGAGAGAGAATGCCCGCTTCATTTTTATAGAGATAGAGATCTAAATAAGACGTGCCTGTAGGGCTATCTGTAGTTTCCTTCAAATCCAGTGAAGGTGGATATATATCCTTCACTGCGTCATTTATATAGCGATTATCCACAGCGAGAAGATCGTCTATATAGCGTTTGGTGAATGAGAAGGAACGGGCTTTGAATGGATCGGTTTTTGAAAGCGCCTGCATATAGTCATATTCATAAGAGAACAGATACAGGTCAGCCAACAGGGATGCACAATTAGTACCCATTGAAATACCTATATGCTGCTGATATATTGTGTTGCCAAATTTCACATAGATATTTTTAATGAGAAATTCAAGCAACTCTATAAACAAAGGAACATCCCATGAATGATATCTCTTGTATGTAGTAGAGCTAAAGAATGCTGTATGGCTTCCGACATTAATATATCTACGATCAGTTTTCTTGAACACAGATACTATTAACGAACTTACGGTCAATAACCTTTCACCATGATAGTCAGCGGCCCAACTTGTTGAGAGAGAACGTCGTGGGTTGTGAAATTTTTGAAGGAAGCTCACAGGAATTATTGTCCGATACGTATCATATGGCGCTATTGTCAGTGGCAGACCATCTATCAGATTACACGACTTAAAACGTGGGTTTCATTCTCCGCATTCCCCTCGATCTTGACGAAAGGTATTTTTTCAATCTGGCGCAAACCGACGTCGTCGTCTTGCATGATTTAAATGAAGGCCGAGGACCGCGATGTACTCGTATATGACTGGGCCGCCCATCATTTCAATGTACAATTACAAGCGTCTAGTCCGTCATTCATAATCCAGCCGTCGTCCATTAGAGAATATCCGCGTCCATAATCCAAAGACCTATTCCATTTTCCACATAAGAGTATTAGCACCAAATTCAAAAAGACAATCATAGTATACATAAACATAGCCTTGTTTCCTGCAAGAGAGAAGCGGTCAACAGTTTTCAATGATGCCGGCAAGACATCATGATGTTCCAAAAATATCAAATCCGTATCGCTGATCAGTATTCTTAATACTTCTTAATTCTTAATCGCTTCAGTATTCAATGGGTCTCCCTGAACTTTTTGCAAAAATTTCACCGTTTCGTGGCGGGACACTTCCTATCATGTTTGTCTTGACGAGACTAAGAAAACAAATCCAAACAACCATACCGCAAATGTCTAGAAGTAGGTTTCCCAGTGGGGCAAACATTGGTCCTATACCCCTGGTATGGGACTATATGGGTCTCCCTGAACTTTTTCCAAACATTTGAACGATTCGCTCCGCGACACTTCCTATCATGTTTGTCTTGACGAGACTAAGAAAACGAGACCCCACAACCTATACCGCAAATGTCGAGAAGTAGGTTTCCCAGGATGGTCCTATGCCTCCCATACCCCATATAGGCATTTTCCCGGATTTTTAGATATAGTCCGTATTCCGTATTTTTTCAGGAAAAATTTTACATACACCCACCCTGGAACTAGGGGGAGATAACTCTATTGATAGGCAAGCCCCGTTAAGCCCGGCGACTTATATACCCCCATACCCCATATAGGCATTTTCCCGGATTTTTCGATAAAGTCCGTGTTCCGTTTTTTTTTTCAGGAAAAATTTTACATGCACCCACCCATGGCTGGATGCCCCTTCGCATAGGCTTCACATTGATACCTCATACAACTCCATCGACCCATTAGGGGCTCCCCTAGATCCCAAAACGTCTATTTCCATACCCTTTTCCCACAATTCCCTGTCTGCGCATGCGCAGAATGGTGACAACGCCCGAGCCCCTAGTCCAGTCAGATGCCCCTTCACGAATGCTTCACTTTGATACCTCATATGACCCCATTGGCCCATTAGTGGCTCCCCTAGCTCCAAAGCGTCTATTTTCATATCCTTTGGCCACCGCGCATGCGCAGAATGCCGATATTTCAATCCCACACCCAGTCCATCAGATGCCCCTTCACGAATGCTTCACATTGATACCTCATATGATCCCATTGGACCATTAGTGGCTCCCCTAGCTCCAAAACGTCTATTTTCATACCCTTTGGCCACCGCGCATGCGCAGAATGCCGATATTTCAATCCCACGCCCAGCCCATCGGTTGCCCCCTCACATAGGCTTCACTTTGATACCTCACTCGACCCCATCGGTCCACTAGGGGCTCCCCTAGATCCCAAAACGTCTATTTAGGTATTCCCCGTATACATTAACATTGGAAGTCAACCCATGGGACTACTTTCTGTCCGCGGAGGCAGACCGCATCACCACCAGACCACATCACCGCGGAAGAATTCGAGGTCAAAGGTTGCCGGAACTATAGCCTAGATAGGTCAGTACATGCCTTGATCACATGATCGTCACGTGACCAAGTTCCTCCTCAAATCCTCCCCTGTGACGTCATTACATCCGGGTGAAATAGGACTCAATTTCACGGGACACTACTACTGACGGCTAATCCAACTTCTATTTTCGTTGGCCGGGAAGACGCACACGTGACGCCGAGTCAATATAATATTTTAACGAAAATTAGTTACGTTACGGCGAATTGTCCAATGGGAAAAGAGTAATACACACAGTCATATAATAGATGTTTGCATGGTTTGTGATATATGACGTGACGGACAATGAATCAATCAGATGGAGGATTCACTAAACGTCATAAAACTCGATGTGTGATATAGGATTACTTTCTTTCTTGTACAATAACTTTGCCTGTAGTTCAGCATATTCACCGGATGTGTGCGATATCATGATTTTCTCTTCAGTACAAACAATTCTAGTTGTAGAGTAGTTCACCATATTCAACTCATTCAACGTGTTCAAATCATAATTCCAATTATGTGAATACGATGATTTATGGACCGGAGAAAACTAATATTCAACAAAAGACTGAACGAAGGCAGAGCTGAATATTAGTTTTCTTTGTTTCATTAAACATCGTCTTTACCTATTTGGAATAACATAATTATAAATATACAGAAGAAAACACACTTCTGTTAAATATAACGAAGAAAGTATGTTTACTTGCAGAAAATTTAATGAATTAAGCACACTTCTAGTAAATATAATGAAGAAAAAACACGTGTTTGTAAATATACTGATGAAAGCATACTTGTAGTAAATATAACGAAGACAGTGTATAGTAAAGATAGCACAGTTGCAGTGAATATAACAAAGAAAGCGCACTGCTAGTATATATCACCCAAAAAGCAGATTCCTTGTAAATATAGTGAAGTAAAAACACTTCTAGTAAATGTTACTAAGAAAGCCCACTTCTAGTAAATGTGATTAAGGAAGCACACTTAGTACATATAATGAAGAAATACAAATATAGTGAATATATATACGGTAACGAGGAAACAACACTTCCAATAAATGTAACGAAAAAAGGAAGTGTTTTGAGAAAGCAAACTACTGGTAAATATTGTCAATTGTCGATAACACGTGCATGAGCTTTCCCGGGGAGGGGGGCATTGCACATTACACATTGAGCTATATGTAGATGCCATAACTGATTTATGTAACCATTGGCCAGCGATCAGCACAAATTGGTCGAAGAGATAAATGCCCGATTCAGTTCAGATTAATATCACATGTTGTGGTGTGCAGCCTGCAAGCGCTTTCTTAACATTCAATAGGAACAGATTATATCAAGTTAAACTCGGTCCGTGTTTTGGAAGTAAGAAATTAGGTACAAGTGCCATATTTCGCATTTTAACGGATTATTTTGGTTTTCCTTCAGTGCCACCATCCACGTCGATCCACGACGACCAGCAGCGATCAGCGTGGTTAGCGATTAAAGCGGAGGAGTGAACGCGGTTGAATGACAGCGAATTCTGCGGGGGTTTAAAGCCAAGATCACCGATAAACGTTTGTCAATTTACAAATTAGCTACGGTTTAGCCAGCTGTAAACAGGTTAAGGAGAAAGTAATTTTCAATTAGTCCAGGAAAGTGGCTTTGAAAATTAAGAAAACGTGTCTAGATACGAGTACGGCCACAGGTCAAGCCTTGCTCAAGCATGATTATCGCCACAAATAATAAGGCCATAACCCTAATCCAACCCTAACCTAACCCAACACTAACCATAAGTGAATATGAGTTGGTCAGAAAAATGCCCAGGCTGCATAAAAATACTTCTTGTATAAGTTCGGTCTATAGCCTGTAAATATTAAAGCAGACAAAAGCATCAACCAGCAGAGCTTAAAAAGTCCGTATCATGATCGACCGACGAAGAGAACAAGGAATAGTATTCCTATCGGGCGCATATTCGGATTCCTTAAATGATGACACTATATAGATCATCACATCGAGCTTATAATTGAATGGTTCGAAATAATTGGCATTTTATGCGTTCAGTGATTTCAAAGACGTTGGCATGTCAATTCATACTCTGAAAAGGTTAAAATAGAAGGAAGACTTACGTGTCGTTGTATAAAGAGTTGCTTTTTAATTAAACGAAACATGTGAAAACATCACTTTTCCTCTCTTTGCAACTTTATCTGTGTATTGTGAGGACAGGAAATGTAGGCGGAGAAGGTTCAAGCTGACACTGTTTCAAATATCGCCAGGTATATTCTAAGATGATACAAATGCACACATTTCGTGCTTCAGAGGACTACCATGGGGCTCTTATATTTCAATAAACATCCAGCTTTCTATTCTTCATGGCATGTAACACTGAGAGTTAAAGAAAAGATGGATTTATCCAACATTCCCGCCCAAAACGTGAGTACAATGAAAGCATTGTGCACGCCATGCTTCGTGATTAAGTTTCCTCTAAACCAATCAGCGATGAAAGTTTCGGGTCGGGCGATCCCGCACAAAATGGTGTAAGAACTATCTGATTGGATAAAAACATGAACTGGTCTACGGTGTTAATTTAAGCTGAATAGACCCCCAGAAATAACAAGAGCATGTGTGAAGTGGGGTCATATGTGTCGACACCCCTCACGTACACGACAAATAGCATTTATGAACTTTAACACGAAACGGGATCGGGGTGGGATCTGATTTCACTTTCGCGCGCGTGTTGAAGTTTTGAGTCGTCTGCTCTCAGATTTCTTTGTTGAAACGATTTGTGGAGATAAATTGGATTACACAGTACCCTAAACCAGCGGTGATGGGAAAACTAGAATCCAAACCATTCAAACATGTTTTTGTTACAGGCTTCCTGACATGTCGGAGTTTACCGAGGAGAGAAAAAAACGTGAACTGGACAATGTATAACCGATCCAGCCGCAATTTAACACATACTTTCGAACAAGTGCAATCCCCACGCATGCGCAATGCGAGCATATCTTTTCTAAGAAAAGCATCTCAGATATTTGAATTAACTTTAGAGTAACACCTGTAATAAAGGGTTAATTTTACATGCTAACACAACAATTTATTTTCAATTTACACTTCTCATGCCATCTATACGAACTGTTATGTTATTTTGTGGCTTAAATACTTGCAGATTCCAAACACTATAGACATTTGGAACCCGGATGGTTTCTCCATATCTCTGTTTCTCATGCAATGTTTCAAATGACTATGAAAAGGGAACACAACTTTTTTCTACCCATACAGTCAGAAACCACCAACACACATATTGTTGAAATAATATGATATTACTGTCATTGACAATGTCCTCAATTTTAACAAAATTATGAAATAATGTATACTAAAACTATCACGGTGATCAGTACTTTTAAACTCGGAATTATGTGTTCACGGGCGACGTGTGTTGAACACATTTACATGTACACACGCACATGTAAATGTTCAATAATCTTAAGCCCAACTCACGCTACGAACATCTTGTTGTATTAGAACAAAAACACTGTTCAGAACATGTTTTGTCTGCAGTCTGAGGTGCACAGAAACACAAACATTCTGTTCGAGGGACAAGTTCGTGAAATCAAACATGTTTGATTTTCGGAACATGTTTGCGTCCTCAAAACAGTTTTTGTCATCAGTGTGTGGTGATCGCGAACATGTGTCGGAACATTTACCAACAGTTATCCAATCAACTGGCAGCTGTCGGTCATGTGACGAAGCCGCTCTCACATGACACAACAAAATGGCAGAATGTTCGTGTTTCTGGGCACCTCACACTGCAGACAAAACATGTTCTGAACAGTGTTTTTTTCTAACACAACAAAATGTTCGTAGTGTGAGTTGGGCTAAATTTACCACGAACAAAAACACGAACAAACTGTTCTGTTCTAATACAACAAAATGTTCGTAGTGTGAGTTGGGCTTCATGTTCTAAATCTAAGAAACAGGTGTTCAAAAATTAACCCCTTGGGTTCGAGCGCTAACATATGGTGTTCATATTTGATCACATAAAGTTCAGATTGGAATATCTATCTGTAACTCTTACTGAACGTGTGACGCGTACGCCTAAACAGCGTTCAAATATGCACACATCACTTTGAACAAATATTTCCTAGTTTAAAGTACGGGGCAATTTTTGGCAATGGGACATCGTAAATTCAGATAATATTATAGCAACATATTCAACAAATGTTCAATGTTATCAATGAAATGTTAGATGTTATCAATGAAATTCGAAGAACATACGGTGATATGAAATCGAGGTGGTTGGAGATGACGCCGTCAACGATGATGCATCTTCATTTTATCCAGCCAATTTCTACGTTCCCACTTCGAACTTCCCTTGATATATCTGTACCCCTTCAATGTTCAAATAACTTATAAATAGACACGAGACGTCACTGACCTCGAAAACATTTGAAATTCGAAATGGGTCGCACAAGAGCGTTATTGATTGGCTGACCTAATTAGTGGGCACCATATTAGGAGGAAGGGCGACGCTAATAGAAGATGATGTCACTCTATGTGACTTCATTCGCAATCGATGTGTACGTTCTGATTGGTTCTTCTGTCGTTAGCTGGTGAAATTTACACCTCGGATTTTGAACGCTGAAGGGGTCAGATAAATGAAGGCAGGTTCGAAGTGGGAACGTAGAAATTGGCTGGATAAACTGAAGATGCGATGATGATGACTAAGATGAATGTGACGATGATGACATTTAAACAGCGAAGGTGTTGATGATAGTGCTGATGGTGGTGATGACGATAATGATGATGTTTTGCGGAATCGATGTGGATGATGATAGTGACTACCCCAATATACATACATCATATCGACAAAAGTCAAACTTAATTAGACGTAAGGAGAGGGAGACGATGAGGAAGATACTGATGAAGGCGACGATGATGAGGTAAACGTCGGCGGTGATGATTATATTGAGGATAGTGATGATAGTATCGATGAGGATGATGATGATGATGATGATGACATATTTTTATGATGATGATGGTGGTGATGATGGCGACGATGACGATGATGATTATGCTAACGATGATAGATGCAACGATACTGATGGGGAGGATGATGACGGCGACGATAATGATAACTTCTGTTTCGGTTAGGATCTGTTAACTGTCATGATTGTCATAATATAATATCATCAACATTAAAAGTTAAGACGGGTGGGATATCTTTCATACATGTATGATATAAGTTTTACAGTGTGCGGCATATTTCTAGAAAGTATGGTCTTGAAATAGAGAATTTCCTTGTATTCAATTTAATTTTTTTTAGAAATGCTTTCCCGACACCGTGCTCCTTTGTTTTCTTATTCTCTAATTTGATATTTTTTCCTCTCTCTCTCTCTCTCTCTCTCTCTCTCTCTCTCTGTCTTCCTTGATCTGTGTTGATTGTCAATGTTCATATTGCAAAACAGGCCCGATATAAAAATAAAACATAACAAAATTATTAGCCTTGTCAAAGTTTTAAATGCCTGTATTTAAATCACCGTTCGCTCGTTAATTAACGGTCTATATTCACTGGACTGGTCAGTTGGTCGATAACTGGCCGAACTCACAGCTGGTCTATTGTCGTGGACAAATCTGCCAAGTGGTCAACCCAGCCCTGCCCTATTCGCCCTATTGACATTTTGGTATTTTCCCGTCAAAAATCAAACCTGATCTGAAAGTGGACACGAAGTATATGTTTACAAAATCGATTGATCCCGTATGCGGGAGCATGATTCAAGGTAATGCGTGTGTGATTTTGAATGGATGGAAATCCGGTATGCACGTGTCGCACAATAGATGATCGGCGCTAACAATAAAAATGCCAAAAATCCTACAATTAAAGGTAATTCATCTGATCTTTTAAAAAAAAGGGGGAGAGAGAAAAAAGAGGAAACAAATCTCTAATGGCGCACGTGGCCTGTGACGGTTGAACTAATTGCTGGTTGCGTGATCATCGGCCGTCGACGTTTTCACTAATGTTGGAATAAATTTGGACTGGATGTGACAATCTCCCTCAAATGGCAATAGAATCAACCTGAAATTATCCCTTTTTATTATTAGCTAATTAAGAGAACAATTCCAAAGCCGTTCCCTGTATCAGTCCAAATATTATTCAAATCCCCAGAGAGACAGACAGACGAAATTAAAGCGTTTCCATTGTGCAACCATCATTTGTATTTATTTCTCATTGTTTCACGGACACGACTAACGATGTTGATTCAACCGACACCTGCCTAATAATATTCTACACACGGAAACAGATTATTCTATGTTCATATATCTTAATCTACCTGCATATATTCAATCTTCCACGATATAAAATATAGATCAAACTCACGGGACGAGAGTTGATGAATTTAAAGGGCTATAATTTTTCGATTAACCAGACATGAGCCCATGGAAAGATACTACACTCTTAAAACACAAATGTTACATTTAACATCTAGATTGTTGGAAGAGGGAAAGCATTTAGAAAGTGTTGCTTCACCACTTTTAAGTGTTGGATGAAACAGCTTAAAATGTTGCATTTAACACTTAAAAGTGGAGAATACACTTTCTAAATGCTTTCCCTCCTCCAACCCTCTAGATGTTAAATCTAACATTTGCGTTTTGAGAGTGTATCACATGCAACTATAGACAAATTTCTTCAATACCGTAATAAAGACAAGGTATTCGAATATTAAAGTAAATTTATAGTGACACTATGCAGTCAGAAAAATGGAGATAGCTCACCAGCAAATGGTGATTAGTTAGAATAGCTCACCAGTGAATGGTGATCAGTTAGGACCATCATCATATTTCATCATATTTCATCATCACCATGCATTGAATGTTGATGACCATCACCATTTATTTATGACGGCTACTCGCCCTCACCAATAAATGGTGATGACCTGGAATTTACACTCAGTGCTCCTCACTATTTATTGGTGGTGATAAGGACCCATCACCAATAAATGGTGATGAACTGACCTCGTCGATCACCATCTGTCCTCATCAATAAATGGTGAGGACAGGGCCTCGTCGCCGATCAATGGCGATGGGTCATCATTTGTCTGGGTGTGTATACAGTGACGAGACAGGCACAATATTTACCATCGCAAAATATTTAGTAGTATAATTCTGTTGAAATTGTGAGAAAAAAGTCGGCATAAGAATCGTACTGTCATCTTTACAATCGTACTGTCATCTTTACAATCTTTACAATCGTACTGTCATCTTTACAATCGTACTGTCATCTTTACAGTCGTACTGTCATCTTTACAATCGTACTGTCATCTTTACAATCGTACTGTCATCTTTACAATCGTACTGTCATCTTTACAAGATCTTTCATTTTCAAAATAATAGAATGGAAATGACAGTGTATGTATTTTCATGCCAAAATTGTACAGTCACACAGAAAGTGAAAAATTGGAATGTTTATATACTGATGAATGGACATTCTTTTGGCATAAGATTGTGTATATCTCCTAACGTAAAATAACTCCCCTGACAATGCAAGAATGTGGACAATTTTAATTTTCAATTTAGTTTTTATTTATATCAGGATTTTAATGCTTCTTTATCAGAAGATAGGTTCCTGATCACTGAAGATGTACAGGTGATGGCCACCATTTTGATTTTACGACAATTTTGTTGCTCACCCTCATTAAAATACTGAGTTAAAAGGGGTAGTGAATAGTTACGTTTATAGGCGAAACTTATTTAGCCGTTACGTTCGTGACGCCAAGAAATTATTTCTTTAATTCTACACAAAATTATTTTACTCTCAATAAAGTACGGAGTTAAAAGGAATTCGTTTAGATAGGCGAAACTCAAGTTAGCTGCAGTGACGCAAAAAAATAATTTCTTCAATTCTACACAAAAAAGCTGTTATTCGTACAGCAAAATACCCAGGTTTTAAAACATGAGTCTACCATGACAATGCATCGGAATATCATTGGGCAATAACACTGCCAAACTATCAGAGGCGAATCCCGAACAAAGATTCTGATCGATCCAAGTTAACATGTGGAACAATAAATTAACATAGGAATCAATAAGTTAACATATGGATGAAGGTGTACATGTTGCACAATCTTTGAAGGGAGTATCTTAGAAGCTTAGATGATCGCATTTAATCAATACATTTGGGTAAATGCTGTTTTTTATTTCGGTATCCTGTATGACAATGTTAGACATGCAGTTTCACTATATCTTGCTTCTCGTGATACGGCAAATCACGTTGGGCACACCAGTTCTCGTCAGATCACCGAAGTTAAGCAACGTTGAGCCCGTCAATAAATAGACAGATGACCGGGTATCAACGTCAGGATTTTAGGAACTGAGGGTGCTCTCCTGCCCTGGCACATGTAGGCACCGTCGTGATATGAGTGAAAACGACGTTAAATCCTAGTACTCACTAACTCACATGTTCTCCAATATCCGCCTTCATTTAAGTCGATATGAGAAATAAATGGTGCTAAATTACTGAAAACGTTACGGTAAACGGTTAAAGCCTGGGCATGGATTGATCCTAAATTGGTTGCCATGAGTTATTAGCTTTATAAGGTCTAACTAAAGGTAACTCCAAACTAGCATTTAATTCATCCTATCCCCTTCCTCCAAATCAATCGTTCGAATTCCCTTGATCGAAAGAAAATGTAGATTCAGAATACTCCAAGAATTTGAAAGAAAGCTAAACACTAGTGAACAAAATCCTGGTTTACTGTCGTGAGCTGTCGAGAAAATATAACACCCGTCATTTTGTTTGAGTATGGTCTGCACCCGACACGTGCACGTTCAGAAATAAACCAGAACTATTTTGTTTTATTGAAGAAGTGATGGCGAGTGGACGCACAGGCGACAGTAATGTCGTCTAAAACCTGTCCGGTGCCACCTAAGTTTGGTAAATCTCTTGGAATATGACATGCCAGTAAAGAAAGGAGAGAGAGGCACCGAGTTAGACTGTTAGATTTATTACGACGAGTGTGTGTGGTCTGAGTTTGAGCTTTTATACTCTGAAATTATTTGTATACAAATTTTAGCGGCAAAACGCGGCAGTGTATGGACATGGTTGCAAGCAGTTTACTTTAAATGTGAGTGTTTGTTGGGGTCTGGTTGGGCCATTTGGGCAAAGTATGGCGCTAGTTACGAGCTCACTTCCTGTCTTGACTATTCTCCTCAAACGGCAAGTTGATCCTAGTTTATACGAAATAATGCCAGACTTTTAACATGTTTGAGGGTTCATGATGTCGGAAAGTAATTTATCAATTTTACATCTGTGATTCCATTTAATGTCGCAAACACGCGCTTGCTTTGGTTCCCCTGTTTTTTCTTGTTTCTCCCATTTTCCGTTTCTTTTTTCTTGAATCATCGTTCTAAGCTGCCAACGATATCTGACTTCAAAGTGTTTGCGGAAGTTTAGCTTCACTTTGTTTTCGAACTCGAGTCTCCCTTTAAGCACACCAATCTCTCGCAGCATAAACAGTTTCCATGTCTGTAAGCGCAAGCCATCCACATATGTGTTATCTCACACACACGGTGTACCCACAAACAAAGGTGTACTAACATGCAATTGAAAGTACCGCCAAACAAAACTAATACGATATATAGGTATACGAGAAAACAATGAGATATGAGGTATACCATACTATAAAACCAAAATGAGAAATCAATTTTTCTCGCGTTGATTAATAGACTATATCCTTTTCTGTGGTATAAATCCCGGAAGAAACTACCGAATATTGCCGTGTACATACCTAGTAACATTTGCTAGATCTTTTGAACAGGTCTTATCAATGGAGCTATGAGTCCACTCAACACCACAGGGGGACCGCTTGAGATTTGCGTTTAGCAATCCCCATGGTGGTCAAATGAACAGTCACAAACAATGAGTGACAATTCTGGGGAACGACTTGGAAATTCAGTATGATGAAGGTAATACTTGTGAGTATTAAGGATTTGACGACATTAATATCTTATTGTCTTAATGGCAACATTGGAAACCGTTCTTCACTTCTCGTTTGTAAGAGCCATTTCAATTTAAAGCAAATGTTTCGTTGAAATGAATTAATGTAGTTCGGTCTAAATCTAAACAGACACGGATTTCTATGACATGGAAAAGTTTTGCGATCATCTCGACGAGGGATTTTTAACAAAGCAGTATACCACTGAGTATGAATTTCGTCAATACAGGATCGACCAAAACACATATATAAGACTCTAGTAAAATATCGATTCAAAGCTTCT
>JAVTVY010033397.1:0-14590 GCA_036873755.1 Hanleya hanleyi
CACCTCGCAACATTGTCTCATTGGACATTGGACCGTCTGACCTGGAGGTGACCCCTTGACCTTTTGACCCGCGTCCGCGCGCGCACTGCCGGGGATGACGCGCACTTCCGGAGAACTCGCGCGCGCGCTCGCGCTGCGGGGCGCTGGGGCGGGGCGGGAAAACCCACCGGCGATTGAACATACGGACGTCTAAGAGGAAACATTAGGAACTCTCCTATGTTTGGAGGTAGTTTTTAGTGAAAAACCCGGAAGTGACGTCATACAGGGTCCAGTTTTCGACACTGAGTGGCCACATCCGACAAAATGGCCAGTTTTCGACACCGGATGTGCCGCCATCTTGAACATACGTGCCGCCATCTTGGATATGTCCCATAATGCACCGGGTCAAAATACTCGCTTCTGATTGGACGAGAGCTCGGGGACGGATTTGAAATACTCGCTTCTGATTGGACGAGACCTCCGTATTGCATCTGCGCATGCGCAGAATGATATTCCTACCGCACACCCAACCCATCAGATGCCCCTTCACGAATGCTTCACTTAGATACCTCACTCGACCCCATTGGTGCATTAGGGGCTCCCCTACATCCCAACACGGCTATTTTCATACACTTGGGCCACCGCGCACGCGCAGAATGCCGATAGTTCAACCCCACACCCAGCCCATCAGATGCCCCTTCACATAAGCTTCACTTTGATACCTCACTCGACCCCATTGGTCCATTAGGGGCTGCCCTAGCTCCCAACACGGCTATTTCCATACCCTTGGGCACCGCGCATGCGCAGAATGCCGATAGTTCAACCCCATATCCAGCCCATCAGATGCCCCTTCACGAATGCTTCACTTTGATACCTCACTCGACCCCATTGGTCCATTACGGGCTCCCCTAGCTCCAACACGGCTATTTCCATACCCTTGGGCCACCACGCATGCGCAGAATGCCGATAGTTCAACCCCACACCCAGTCCATCAGATGCCCCTTCACGAATGCTTCACTTTGATACCTCATACGACTCCATTGGCCCATTAGGGACTCCCCTAGCTCCAAAACCGCTATTTCCATACCCTTGGGCCACCGCGCATGCGCAGAATGCCGATATTTCAACCCCACACCCAGCCCATCAGATGCCCCTTCACGAATGCTTCACATCGATACCTCACTCGACCCCACTGGACCAGTAGTCAATCTCCTAGCTCCAAAAAGGCTATTTTCATACCCTTTGGCCTCCGCGCATGCGCAGAATGCCGATAGTTCAACCCCGCGCCCAGCCCATCAGATGCCCCTTCACCTAACCTTCAATTTGATACCTCACTCGACCCCATCGGACCCTTAGGGGCTCCCCTAGCTCCAAAAAGGCTATTTTCATACCCTTCGGCCGCCGCGCATGCGCAGAATGACGATATTTCAACCCCACACCCAGCCCATTAGATGCTCCTTCACCTAACCTTCACTTTGATACCTCACTCGACCCCATCGGACCATTTTATCTAGGGACTACTTTTTCTCCGCGGAAGCTTTTTCCCGAGACCGAATCACCGCCAAAACCACGGCCAAACCGCATCACCGCGCATGAATACATTTTTTTTTTTTTTTTTTTTGCCGGAACTTTTTTTTTGCCCGAACATGCCCGAACATGCCCGAACCACGCCGCCATCTTGCTTTACAACATGGCCGACAACACTTACAATTCAACCAATCAAAAGCCTCGTTACAAAACCAACCAGTTGTGACGTCATAGTTACATCCGGGTGAACGGTGGCTTTAACTGCTGTATATACACTACTGAGGTTACAATGACAGTTTATGAGGTTACAATGACAGTTTAGGAGGTTACAATGACAGTTTAGGAGGTTACAATGACAGTTTAGGAGGTTACAATGACAGTTTAGGAGGTTACAATGACAGTTTATGAGGTTACAATGACAGTTTAGGAGGTTACAATGACAGTTTATGAGCTTACAATGACAGTTTAGGAGGTTACAATGGCAGTTTAGGAGGTTACAATGACAGTTTAGGAGGTTACAATGACAGTTTAGGAGGTTACAATGACAGTTTATGAGGTTACAATGACAGTTTAGGAGGTTACAATGACAGTTTAGGAGGTTACAATGACAGTTTAGGAGGTTACAATGACAGTTTATGAGGTTACAATGACAGTTTAGGAGGTTACAATGGCAGTTTAGGAGGTTACAATGACAGTTTAGGAGGTTACAATGACAGTTTATGAGCTTACAATGACAGTTTAGGAGGTTACAATGGCAGTTTAGGAGGTTACAATGACAGTTTAGGAGGTTACAATGACAGTTTAGAGGTTACAATGGCAGTTTAGGAGGTTACAATGACAGTTTAGGAGGTTACAATGACAGTTTAGGAGGTTACAATGACAGTTTAGGAGGTTACAATGACAGTTTAGGAGGTTACAATGACAGTTTAGGAGAAGTTAAGCATTATGTTACAATGACAGTTTATGAGGTTACAATGACAGTTTAGGAGGTTACAATGACAGTTTATGAGCTTACAATGACAGTTTAGGAGGTTACAATGGCAGTTTAGGAGGTTACAATGACAGTTTAGGAGGTTACAATGACAGTTTAGGAGGTTACAAACTCTGACAACGGGAACTTGATCATTGTATACAATCTGTAAAAATCTCTGCCTACTGCTCTTGGCTTAAGTACAATACATATTATATGATGGCACTGATCACACACTGATAGATATTTTGTTGATGAAAGCTGGGATATTGTATTAGTCCGTCATATTGTATTCCACGTGAGCTGCCTAGTGGTATGGGTATCGGCAAGTGTGTAATGCCTACAGAAGATAGAAGTTTCTACTGCCAACTCTCCAAAGGACTAGATATGATCATCAACCATCGAAATGTGTTCTCCAGAGATGACCTGGACTTGGGACGTACAGATGTTGTAGAGCATAAGATTAAGCTGAACGACGACATTCCGGTCAGGCAACGTCATCGTCGGATACCCCCAGCAATGTATGAGGAAGTTAGGAACCACTTGCGTCAGTTACTTTGCCTTCGGAGTAATACGACCATCGCACTCACCATGGACTTTCAACATTGTTCTAGTTCGTAAGAAGAGTGGTTCCCTGCGTGCGTTTGCATCGACTATCATCGACTATCATCGACTATCATCGACTATCGCCTGCTGAACAACTCAACTATTAAAGGCGGAGCGATCTCTGCCTTCTGAACGAGCGAGTGTAACGCTTAAATTTTCACAAAAAAAGTGTGACGTTTATTCGAGAAAAGGACCAGGTATGTTTAGATGGGTAAATGGCCCCAGAACAGGTGCGGTAAAAGTGCCAAAAATAAAATATTACATATACAAGAAATTGTTCAGTTGGCATGAAGTACAATATTATATTGTATATTCAAAAAAGCTTCAAGGCACTGAGTCTCATCATTCTCGAATAACAGGGCCGTGAAGTAGTGCATTTGTGCAAAATCGTCAATTTTGAGGCGAAGACACCTCATATTTCTTTATGTAAACATATGAAGATAAAACATAACCAGAACCAGCTTGATACAGCGTACTCGCTGTTCCAATATGTAGTCGTAGACCAAATCTGGTTCTGGTTATCGTTTATCTTCATATGTTTACGGAGAACAATAGGAATTGTTTTCACCTCAGAATCAACTATCTTGCACAAATGCACTACTTTACGGCCCTGTTACTCGAGAATGATGAGACTCAGTGCCTTGAAATTTTTCTGAGTATACAATATAATATTGTACTATATGCCAATGGAACAATTTCTTGTAGTGGAAGTATTTTATTGTGGTACTTCTGTATTGCACCTGACCTGGGGCTATTCAACCATCTGAAGATACAAGGTCATTTACCCATCTAAAGATACAAGGTCATTTATCCATCTAAAGATACAAGGTCATTTACCCATCTAAAGATACACGGTCATTCATCCATTTAAAGATACAAGGTCATTTACAAATCTAAAGATACAAGGTCATTTACCCAACTAAAGATACAAGATCATTTATCCATCTAAAGACACAAGGTCATTTACCCATCTAAAGATACAAGGTCATTTACCCATCTAAAGATACAAGGTCATTTACCTATCTAAAGATACAAGGTCATTTACCTATCTAAAGATACAAGATCATTTACCTATCTAAAGACACAAGGTCATTTACCCATCTAAAGATACAAGGTCATTTACCTATCTAAAGATACAAGGTCATTTACCTATCTAAAGATACAAGATCATTTACCTATCTAAAGATACAAGGTCATTTACCCATCTAAAGAAACAAGGTCATTTACCCATCTAAAGATACAAGGTCATTTACCTATCTAAAGATACAAGGTCATTTACCTATCTAAAGATACAAGATCATTTACCTATCTAAAGATACAAGGTCATTTACCCATCTAAAGAAACAAGGTCATTTACCCATCTAAAGATACAAGGTCATTTACCCATCTAAAGAAACAAGGTCATTTACCCATCTAAAGATACAAGGTCATTTACCTATCTAAAGATACAAGATCATTTACCCATCTAAAGATACATGGTCATTACAAGATCATTTCCTTTGTGAATCCACACATTTATTTCTTCATTGTTGCAAAAAAAAACCTCAACTTTGGTCGAGTCAGTCTTCATTATACGTGCTATTGATATGATTGTGTGACTGATTGGAACATCCCTTTCCTTTACAGAACCCGGTACTCGTGTGTGGAGTTCATTAGGAGAGGGTCTAATGTACTACAAGTAAAAGACGGTAAGTTTGATTGAAATCCTTTTGTATGTTTACATATCCTCGGGGTATTGGTGCACATTGAAAATTTGATACATTCTATTATTATATGACTGGTGGCGAATATCCCGTGTGATTGGTCCATTGGCGGTCATGTGATATCTCACAAAAAGCTATATTCACCTGCCAGAATGTTATATTCACCGACCGGTGAATATAACTTTTGTTGACGTCACTGCCGAAGCCGGTCGCGCGAATGACGTCATTTCGAACACCCGTTGTCCGGCTGACGTCCCGTTCCAACATGCGTGATGGGGAGATATATCTAATGAAAAAGTTCAGAATAATCATCTTTCCCATATATATTTCATCCAGCCAATGCAAATTCAAACGTATTTCGATTGTTTCATATAATAAAACAATTATCTGATTCCAATTCGGTAAATACGATGTGTTATGGACCAGAGAAAACCAATATTCACCTCGGCCTTCGGCCTTGGTGAATATTGGTTTTCTCTGGTCCATAACACATCGTATTCACCTCATTGAAATCACATAATTGTATATTATTATATTTATTAGAGTGTCTCCCTATATAAATTGTGATGAGATAAAACTGCATATTCCCCGGTTACGTGGATGTATATTGCCCGCTGAAACTGCATATTCCACCCCCATGGAATATACACCAAAGGGAGATAATTACAACAGAGGTCGCCCCGTTCTCTTGCTCGCGGCTGCCAACAGCCGATCACGGAGCAGTTCGACGAGCTGATTCTAGCTGCAGAATACAGCAGAAATAAATACTTCTCCCATTTAATTGTAAGTAGAATCTTACCCAAGCACATTATTTGAGTAACTAACAAGCGTCAACGAACAACTATACGTGCGTTGCGAGATTTACACGATAGTACTGAAGCAGCTCAGAATCAGTGAAATCTTCTGCGTGAAAAATTATTTTGCAGGCGATTGCCCACTGAAAACAACCAACTCAGAAGGATTGCACTCTTGCAAAATAAAACATAAAACAATATTTTGCTCGAGGAATAATAGATTAGCACAGAGTTAAGTTGACAAATATAATAATGAAATTATTGCCTTGTTGTGAGGGGAATATGCAGTTTTGTTGCCCCTCGGTTGTGCATATTGCCCGAGCCGCAGGCGAGGGGATATGTACACCCCCGGGGCAACAAATCTGCATATTCCCCTCAAAGCAAGTTAATATTTTCATATTATTCACTACTCTCCCATATAGCGGAGAGGCTGTCACATAGGATTGCCAGTCTCTCACATCTATAGCGGCCAATCACTGTCACTGTTGTGGTTTATCGTGCATTTCCAGAGATTCCATTGGCCAGTGGTAATCGGAAATTGGCATGCTGGTCGTTCATATCTCTCCTGTATGGATCAACCTGTTCGCGACGATATAAAAATTACTTAGTATAGCAACTGGTCACCAGGAAATTGTCTAAAAGAGGAAAAACACGGCCAGAAATTCTTCTGTAGGTATATGCATGTAAAGTCGCTACACCTAATTATATATGGGTCCGAAGTTTTTGTCAAATATTGTATCTCTTTGTGAAATGTCACCGATCTGGGGAGCAATGAAGGAGCTTGGAGAACTGAACGGTAGACTGTTAGCTCTCGATTCTTTCAAACACCAGTCGAGTGGAGGATCTACGCCTTATTCTGCACTGGAAACATTTCAATCATGCCAGTGATACAATGAACACGCCCTAAGCCGAGGAAGAATTTTTTCCGCATAAAATATTGGAAGTGAAAGCAGATTAACACTGGTTAATCGGATCAATAACATGTCATAACGCCAAAATACAACAAAATCGTTTTTGCCAAATTAAGCTACGGACGAATTCGCCAGCTAGCTTTTAATGGTAGGCCGGGGAATATTTGACCTTCTACGGGCTAAGACGTGTCATTCGCTTTGACGATCGCAAGTCATCATTGCTACTTGAATTAGGAAAGCCAAAAACGGCAGAGGATAAGTGGGGAGCAAAGGAGACCTGGGAAGAGAAGAAATATTGAAAAGAATTTGACTTAAATGGATAGAGTGGATAAAGTAAAAAAATCGGTTGATAATCTGTATTCTTCTCTGTATATAAGGTTGTTGTAACCCAGAAAGCGTCCAGGAGCATGGCATGGATCTCTTATTTGCTGTAGGTTATTTCCATATTACAAGGAGACGTCTGATTGGAATACAAATACACCTTGTAATTGTCAATCTTTAAATGGTAACCGTTGAATGTGATTAAAGTGTGATCCACTATGATTAATATGCTACATGTTATCGTAATACGTTACTATGATGGTAATACGTTACTATGATGGTAATACGTTACTATGATGGTAATACGTTACTATGATGGTAATACGTTACTATGATGGTAATACGTTACTATGATGGTAATTACGTTACTATGATGGTAATACGTTACTATGATGGTAATACGTTACTATGATGGTAATACGTTACTATGATGGTAATACGTTACTATGATGGTAATGACGTTACTATGATGGTAATACGTTACTATGATGGTAATACGTTACTATGATGGTAATACGTTACTATGATGGTAATACGTTACTATGATGGTAATACGTTACTATGATGGTAATTACGTTACTATGATGGTAATACGTTACTATGATGGTAATACGTTACTATGATGGTAATACGTTACTATGATGGTAATACGTTACTATGATGGTAATACGTTACTATGATGGTAATTGCGGGGGATGATGCCAGATTTATCGACAAGAGCAGTCCAAATTTGGAAGATCTTAAATAGATACGCTGATCAACATATAAATGTTTCTCGTGCCCTTATGTGTATGTGTATTGGATGAAATTGTTGACATTGCGATTAAAGCTGGAGCAGAGCAGTGATGAGAAATTCTGAAGAATATAAACTAGCGGCATCCTTTGAATATGCATTTACCATAGCTATAAATATTACATGAAAGTTTGCAATCTTGCCATTTATTATTGAAAACCTATTATTTGAGTTCTTTTGGAAAGATTCTAGCCCTAACCTACTCTGTCTTGATTCCATTGGCATTTTACAAAAGAAAAACTCTCAATAGCGGGCAATAATTGGACAGCTAATGCCGTCTCAATAAAAGATAGAAATAGAGGAGGATTTAACAGGGCTAATCTTATCAATAACATGTCGTTACATCAGATACAACAAAGTGGTCTATGCCGAATTGTGCTTCAAGCGGTCTTGTATCGACGCGTTGTCGTAAAACTATCGCGGTTCGTGGGTACTGGTTAACTAAGTTTATAAGGACTCAGTGTCCGTGACAGTCAACACGATCTCGTAACTCGGGGGATTTACAGCCTGAAAGATACTGTTAAACGATTTTCCTTGTTTTATTTATTTTGCCCCGATTTTGGTGGAATAATTCAAAGATTTCGTGCCAAAGCTGTATAAATCTTCTGACCGCTTCAGCTCTCTCCCGTCCTTATGTAAAACTATGCAATATACTACAATGTGGTTTATGCCTCTGACTGCTCTGCCTGGCCTGAAATGAATGACTGATGTATGCTCGTCCTTATCAAGAATAGTCGTTTGAACTAGTTTGTATATAGAGAACGGAAAACAGTTCTCTTTGGTAAGATGCTGAAGGGTCCTGTGGAATACCACAAAGAACAATCATAGAGAATCCTCTGGAAAAATCCAATAGGATCATGTATAAGAATTACTATAATAATATATCCAATAGGATCATGTATAAGAATTACTATAATAATATATCCCATAGGATCCTGTGAGGTTTTGATCCCAAACCGGCGAGACTCTCATGAGGATCATTGAACACGTTAACGATTTCTAAAGAATCTTTTGGGGGAAACTTGAAAAAGTTACTTTTATATGATTTGTTTAAATCCCATAAGAAGCTAAGGATATTTTCTATGGGGCATTTTTTATCATGATCGTCATCCATCTCCAAATTCTTTGGGGGAAATACAGGTAAAAAGCCATCCACGACCAAGTTGAATCGTCAATGAAATATAAATGAAATGTCCTTGCTTATTCTCAACTGCAGTCAATTCTATATGCTTTTGAAGGATCCATTGCTGTCAAAGTTTATTACCGGTATTGTCACGGATGTGGGGACATTTACATATCCACCATCCATTGATCGGTTTTATTCCATTGCAACCTTACCAAGTCAATAATAGCCGGACCAATAATATCCCTAAAACCTCCGGTGCCTAAATCTTCTACAAAATACAAAATAATAGCCACTTACTTGAAAGATGGAAACGGTCAACGGTCATCAATGCTGTTGGAAAGACAAGATGAAAGCGGTCAGCAGTCACTAATGATGCTGGGAAGACAAATACAGAACCGGTTCAACATGGAACATGCTGATGTTGCTGTCTTTAAGAGAATGGTTATTGAAAGTATATGTATGAAGTCCGTGAAGATTTTATTATCCATGCTGTCCTTTACTGGCTCAGATGACCTGCATATTAAGCCTATCTGGACTGGGAAGGGAGTTTGTTTGGGAGGCGGATTCCACAGCCCTAGAGAACTTTTCTCTCCTACTCCTATACGGAACGGAGAAGAAACAGAGAACTGAAACTTTGTCACTTTGTAGCTTATTGTACTGGGGTCATTTGAGTCTACTTGCAACCTCCCCCCACCCTCCCCGGCCCCCGAAAAGGGAATAATCGATAAATATCAAAATGGCAGCCTTGTGGGGTACCAGAAAAGTGACCCTCCCCGCAAAATTTCTGCGTATCTTCCTATGCAAATGGACAAAATCTATTTTAGTTCATATCCGATGATTATTTACTAATTTATCAGTAGTTGGATAATGAAAATATTCGAGGAAAGAAAAACAAAAAAACAGCCGAAAAATGTCTTCAGCGAGATGGTCTCATTGTGATGCAATCAGTTCGGTCATCTTGGATATAGGGTCTAGCTCCCAAGTCTATGGGATAAAGAAAATATTTCGGAGGGAGGGGGAGGGTTGAATCACTATTCCGGTACACACAAAATGGCCCATGTAAGATAGGTTAAGCGGAGATTAATACAAAGATCTGTACAAAAAATTTCTGAAGGTTCTTCACACTTCTGTACGGTAATTTACAATTGCACGTTTGTATCGAATTATTTGAAATAAAAGCGGGGCGTCAGTCAAGTTATTCAAACATATGTACCGGAGCTTCAAAACAAATAAAGCCGAGCAGACACCAAATAATCTTGCGGCTAAGAAATTTTAATGCTTATGGGAGGTTTGTAAATCCTCAGTTGTATCGACTCAAGGATCCAGTGCGACTTCACCAAACTCGTCGAAAGCCCCAATATATTATTCCTTCCCCTCTCCCTTCTTTGTATTCTTGTCATGGAGCTCGGATCCTACACTCGGATGAGTGGTGCGCTCAATGGTGAATAGTCATTGGTTAAATTCCATTAGTTTCCCAGACTGATTGTTGGCTAATGACATTATTTTCTCATTCACTTATTGCATCTATAACAAGCGTCTGAAACAATGAGTCGGTCAGAGTAATGACATTCTGTAATTGATCGGGTACGTCTTCGTCTGTCAGAACCGAGAATGGTAGGCATGGTGGGTCCGTGTTAGAGCAGATTGTTTGAGGGGATATCCAGACAAATCTGGACAATTATTGATAATCACGAAATATTATATTATTTGTAGTCAACCAGAAAGGTTTAACATCTCAGGCTGATGTTATCGTTCTTATGCGATCATGACTACAATGACCAGGCAAATGTCTGATTATTGCTGGGACAATTTTTACACTTCGATAAATCATCGGGTTCAAACACACAATCACCGTACCAAACTTTAGGGTCAACAGCATGATCCATTGAGTAAACATTTAACCTGTGTGGGACTAAACTGTCAGCCTCATAAACTAGTGGTTTAATATTCAAAACGTCTGCCACCTTGAGGTTTGCCTCAAACCACAGAATGACTTTAGTCGTCGCCTCTCAACTTTGCTCAGACCATAGAGCGACTTTGGTGGTGGTCTCTCACCTTGCCTCAAACCATAGAGTGAATATGGTCGTGGTCTCTCATCTTGTCCCAAACCATAAATAGCTTTGGTGATCGTCTCCCACCTTGCCCCAAACCAGAGTTTCTTTGGTTGTCGTCTCTCACTTTATAACAAACCATAGAGTGACTTTGGTCTTCGACTCCCACCTTGTAGCAAACCATAGAGTGAATTTGGTTGTCGTCGTTGTCTCCCACCTTGTCCCAAACCGTAGACTCAATCAGTCACTGATTATCGTCTTTGTCTCCCACCTTGTCCCAAACCGTAGACTGATTATCGTCTTTGTCTCCCACCTTGTCCCAAACCGTAGACTGATTATCGTCGTTGTCTCCCACCTTATCCCAAACCGTAGACTGATTATCGTCGTTGTCTCCCACCTTATCCCAAACCGTAGACTGATTATCGTCGTTGTCTCCCACCTTGTCCCAAACCGTAGACTGATTGTCGTCGTTGTCTTCCACCTTGTCCCAAACCGTAGACTGATTATCGTCGTTGTCTCCCACCTTGTCCCAAACCGTAGACTGATTGTCGTCGTTGTCTCCCACCTTATCCCAAACCGTAGACTGATTATCGTCGTTGTCTCCTACCTTGTCCCAAACCGTATAGTGACTTTGCTCGTCATCGTGCGACAAACCATACATTATCTTCAGTTGTCTTCTACTATTCTCACCTTCAAAGTATCAGGGCAATGTATTTTGGCTGCGAAGTTTGTTAGTGGCTTGTTCTTGCATCTCTGCATGTGATGATGATAAGAGGCGCTGTGGTCCTTACAGTCTATGTATCCACATGAACAGCTACAATAAAAGTAATATCTCTCCATCACTTGTGAAGGATGTACTCTCCATCACTTGTGAAGGATGTACTCTCCATCACTTGTGAAGGATGTACTCAAGGTATCGGCATTTTGGATCATGTGACTTCTTGTCAGTACGCCAGTTTTTATCCCTTCACCCTCACATGTTATTACGCCAGTTTTTATCCCTTCACCCTCACATGTTATTTCTAATTCATACAGGCGAGTATTGCATCATCAAATATGGCCGTTGCCGCTGTCTTGGATTTCACATAAATATTCATATATTTGTTCTCTGGGTCATATATTTTAACAGGATGTATGCGTTGATTGATGACAATATTGTTATTGCTTTATATACACATGATTCGTGAAATATGGCCTCTGCCGCCATGATGGATTCCTGTTTCATGTACATGAAGGTTTAATGCCATGCCTATCTTATGAAAGGATGTATTGATTGGTTTCAAAATTGAGAATTGACTTCATATAGTTTAGGTCAAATTTGGTATTGCTTTCGCAACGCAAAGATGAGCCATCAAATATGGCCGCTGTTGCCATCTTCTATCTGTCATACATGCACATGGAATATGTATTTCCCAGGTTCTTCACACGATACATGCATCGATTTCAAATTTGAGGGAGTGTCTTATAGTTGTGGGCAAAGTTGCTATTGCTTTTCGCTATCTGTTATTCTCTGCATCATTAATTTATCATGGAAATATTAACCGATTAACTTAACCTTGGACTACTGTCACATGATATCAGTGGATGTTAACCTTGGACTACTGTCATATGATATCAGTGGAGGTTGAACATCAGTAGAGTGCTACAATTTACTTTCGAGGGTGATCCAGTCTTTTTTTCTTTACTCGTCCAACGTTAACCTACAGAAAATGAAAATAATATTATAAAGAGCAAAAAGTAAGAAGAAATTTAAACCGTTCTCCACGGCAGTGGCAGGAGTCTGCTATAACTAATACCGCTTGTGGATGACCGTTTGAGAATTATAAATCGTTTTGTCTTCACCATTATCGTGTTTCTATATACTATTGTGATAAATGGTGGCTCGTGCGGTTAGTGACGTTTCAGTGCTTTCGTTGAAATACATGTTATGTATGCATGGTTTCTATACTGATACTGCATGTATGTTTGCTGGCGTTTCGCTTCAAACAAAGAACATGGGTTCGATGGCTGATCGCTCTCCCATTTGTTATCACAAACCACAGTAAAGCATGGCATTATGAGATTGATTATAATGACGTACACTCTGAAACAAGGGCGACGTGCGATTTCGAGTAAATAATTTGAAGGGAGTGGACTTTAACACCGCGTAACGTGATCAATAGCATGTGGTTACGTGATCAATAGCGTGTGGTTACGTGATCAATAGCGTGTGGTAACGTGATCAATAGCATGTGGTTACGTGATCAATAGCATGTGGTTACGTGATCAATAGCATGTGGTTACGTGATCAATAGCATGTGGTTACGTGATCAATAGCGTGTGGTTACGTGATCAATAGCGTGTGGTAACGTGATCAATAGCATGTGGTTACGTGATCAATAGCATGTGGTTACGTGATCAATAGCATGTGGTTACGTGATCAATAGCATGTGGTTACGTGAACTGAGAGAAGTGGAACTGTTCCGTACTCCCCTGCACTATACTATTACTATACTGCCATTGACCTCACATGTATAAACGATTCCAGGTCACGAGCATTGATCATTACCACCATCCGGTCATTACACGAACGATTACTGAAGACGTTCATCCAGCAGACGCCATCCAAAGACTTCAGTTTATGGATGTGAATCCATTAGTCTAATGGACTACGACTAAATATTGACTGTCGGCTCTGATGCTTGCTATGTATAGACTAACAATAAATGGTGGTCAACATTGAGTCAGTTATGGTCAACATTGAGTCAGTTATGGTCAACATTGAGTCAGTTATGGTCAACATTGAGTCAGTATGGTCAACATTGAGTCATTTATGGTCAACATTGAGTCAGTTATGTCCAGTGGAGGATCTACGCCTTATTCTGCACTGGAAACATTTCAATCATGCCAGTGATACAATGAACACGCCATAAGCCGAGGAAGAATTTTTTCCGCATAAAATATTGGAAGTGAAAGCAGATTAACACTGGTTAATCGGATCAATAACATGTCATAACGCCAAAATACAACAAAATCGTTTTTGCCAAATTAAGCTACGGACGAATTCGCCAGCTAGCTTTTAATGGTAGGCCGGGGAATATTTGACCTTCTACGGGCTAAGACGTGTCATTCGCTTTGACGATCGCAAGTCATCATTGCTACTTGAATTAGGAAAGCCAAAAACGGCAGAGGATAAGTGGGGAGCAAAGGAGACCTGGGAAGAGAAGAAATATTGAAAAGAATTTGACTTAAATGGATAGAGTGGATAAAGTAAAAAAATCGGTTGATAATCTGTATTCTTCTCTGTATATAAGGTTGTTGTAACCCAGAAAGCGTCCAGGAGCATGGCATGGATCTCTTATTTGCTGTAGGTTATTTCCATATTACAAGGAGACGTCTGATTGGAATACAAATACACCTTGTAATTGTCAATCTTTAAATGGTAACCGTTGAATGTGATTAAAGTGTGATCCACTATGATTAATATGCTACATGTTATCGTAATACGTTACTATGATGGTAATACGTTACTATGATGGTAATACGTTACTATGATGGTAATACGTTACTATGATGGTAATACGTTACTATGATGGTAATTACGTTACTATGATGGTAATACGTTACTATGATGGTAATACGTTACTATGATGGTAATACGTTACTATGATGGTAATACGTTACTATGATGGTAATTACGTTACTATGATGGTAATACGTTACTATGATGGTAATACGTTACTATGATGGTAATACGTTACTATGATGGTAATACGTTACTATGATGGTAATACGTTACTATGATGGTAATACGTTACTATGATGGTAAT
>JAVTVY010033398.1:0-15391 GCA_036873755.1 Hanleya hanleyi
TTTGATGAAGATATGTCTACACTCAATTTTTTAACCAGCACCTGGTAATAGTAATATTTACATATGAATATTATATTATTCGGAGCTTTGTCTGCTGGGACTATGACGAATTTACTCTGGAGATTTGCTAGAACTTCTTGCGAATTGAGGTTTCTCAGTACTTGTTTTGTTTGGGGAAGAGTGTTTCTGTCAATATGGCGGATTGTTTCAACGACCTTGCTCTTGGTGAGGTCCAGCCAATCAGCGAGTACTGTAGGTTCAACTTTTTCTAGCTTAGACCAATCAATAACGTACTGTTCTAATGCAGTCAGGACTATCTTCTGGTCCGCCTTCAGATTTATTCTTCTTGGCTCTCTATATTTAGGTCCTTTCATCAGGAGTAATTTTACTCACCACATCAAGGTCACCAGTCACAATATTTTTGCATGGTGTATAGATAAAGTTCGACAATTCACAATCACAACTATAGCCTCCTGACGTGTATAAGTTCCAGTCAAACCTCCTTGACAGCATTGGAGTAATTGAATATTTTGGTGGCTATAGATTTAGTATACTTATATGAAATGCAAGGAGGTTCTGTGAACTTGAAATAGTTTGGTACAGCGTTGCGTACCTCTGGATCATTCAGGATTCGAGGTAAATTAAGACCATTGGAAGTCTTAGCCATTGACTTCACAGTACTGGAACCATCTGCTACGGGTCTGGAAAACGTGCTTGTCATGACCGATGTCTTCACAAAATATACAGTGGCGGTAGCAACACGGAATCAGAAGGCACCAACAGTGGCACAGATTTTAGTTCAAGAGTGGTTCATGCATTATGGTGTACCCCTGAGGATTCACAGTGACCAGGGTAGGAATTTCGAGTCACAGTTGATCGCCAGCTTATGTACATATTACGGCATAACCAAGTCCCGAACAACACCATACCACCCGCAAGGTAATGGACAATGTGAGCGCTATAACCGTACCTTACATGATCTCTTGAGAACTCTGCCCCTCAAAAAGAAGCGACGGTGGCATGAACATCTGAAAGAGGTTGCCTTCGCATACAATGTGACTCCTCATGGATCCACCGGTTTAGCTCCCTTCTACATGATGTTTGGCAGAGACAGCAGGCTACCAGTAGAGTTCCTTACGGGTTTGCGAGATCCCGAGGCATCCGGCTCTGGAGACTGGGCAGAAGAGCACCAGAAGAGGCTACAAGATGCATACCTCCTGGCCAGTAAGAACTTGCAGCATGGAGCAGAGCTGCGGAAAAAAGGATATGATCGAAAGGCTCAGGGAGCTCCCATCAGCACTGGTACCAGGGTGTATGTACGCCAGCGGGGATTGAAGGGACGCAACAAGATCCAGGACCAATGGAACAGCAGGGTGTACAAGGTGGTACGACGCCTGGATGGACTTGACGTATATGTTGTGGAGCCAGCCGATGGATTCGGAGACACAAAGACAGTCAATCGGACTGAACTACGGGCGTGCACACAACCACCTCCTCCTCCTAAGATTCCATTAGAGTCGCCGAAGTCTGCTGAATCTCCACCATCAGCATCTGAATCTTCCGATAGCGAAGATGATTACTACATCCCCTGGGATTCACCAGAACCTGGCAGCTTCGCAGCATCCCCACAAGGGTTAGGACCAAACCTTGTATCCCGAGGACATGGAAGTACTGTGAATGAACAGCCACGGACCACGCCAGTGGCCCCCAGACTTCGCAGGACTCAGAGATCGACGGCTGGGAGACACAGCAACCCCAACCACGTCCCCAGATCATCTGTACGAGAGTGTGCTGTCTTACTGGATAGTTTGAATCGGAGGGTGGTTGACCTCCAGTAGGCCATCAGTAAAACGGATAGCTAATTTGACTGAGTTTGTTCAACTGAGGACAGTGTGAACAAAAGTGGGGGTGGGTGTGACCGGTCATTATTTGATGGTCACTTTCCCCATTCCAAAAACTAGGGTTTAAGTATTGCTGGCACTGCTGTTCTGTTAATACAGCTTACACTGTATGTTTGTTATTTTTAGAGTAGGTCACTGTGTGTCCCAGATAGTTATTTTAGTCAGCTTTAGCCTAGAAAATGGGTCAGCTCGGGAATGCGGGACTGTATCGGGGATGTATGTTAATGTCCTGTAATGTGAGAGACTGTCGTGGCCAAGTCTTTCTTCTGTACAACGTGGCTACCACAGCATCTTTTCATCAAACACTGTTTTGGCTCTAAAGACCAGAATTAATACAGTAAGTGAGCTGGAATTGTTTCATTAGAAGTATATGATGTTTAAGTTGTACTTGGTAGAATTATAAGATATATAACTTGTTATTATTGGTAAAATCATGGTAACTTGTAACTTTAATTGTGCCAACTTTATAAGCAGTAGCATGTGTTTACATTGAGTATGTATGGTATAGCCCATGTTGCCATTCAAGTATATATATGGGATATAGCACATTGTGTGAGACAGTCCTGATTTATTTAGAAATGGTTATTAGTGAATGCAGTTGATTTAATTGTATCAAGTACTGCATATTGGTGTTCTTATGACACTGGAGGTCTAGACTGTGTGTTTATTTTTGTATTAGTTGCCAGTCTGAGATAACACAAACCATGTGGAGATACATGAAGAGAAACATACCAATGTACATGGTATAGCGAGTTGATTCCCAGCCAGCCTGGTTTCCAGGGATTGGGCCAGGATAAGAGATGAGACACCTGTATGATACAGATAATGTTCTTTGATTATTGGCAGTATCCTTATGTATTATGTAAAGTACCTTAAGTATTCGTAACAAGTGTGTGCCAAAGTTATGTAATGCTATTGTAGTATTATTATTGTGAATGTTATACATGTACGATGTTTGCGTGTAGCCTAGTCAGTATAGTTTATATATGTTTTGTGTAGGTTTTACAGTAGATTCTATGTATATTCTGTATGTGTTACATGCAGTCATGTGCCTTGATTTCAGATGGGTGAGCCACCAGGTCCATTGTTTGGGATTTGTACATGCATGTACATGTAGACCGGTGGAATTGCCGAAGAGTTGCAAGTATGTTGTTGCTCAACGTTGTATTCCAATTGCATTTTTAACACTGTTTGTACCTTTGTAAGCCATAGAATATTCGTCCAGCATATTGTTTACATAATGCTAGTTATATCCTATAAATAGACTATAATGTTATATTGTCTATGCAGAGCAGGTATTGTGCATTCCGCATATCATTTACATGTATGCTAATTATAGTTTTGAAGTAAACTATAATGTGTGGTGTTATATGCTGTCGCGGGTAATGAATACTGGTAATGGACCGTTGCATATTGTGATGCGTGTTATAGTTAGCAAGCTAACTATAATGCTAATTAAGGACTGGTGCTAAGTCAATGATTGATAGTATTCACTGGGTTAATGTTTACTTTTCTGTATTACAGGATTGCAACCATCATCATCTAACTCGGTCATGGTTGGTCACCTATTAGCATAATCATTGTCACATGTAGTAGATTGTAGATATTAGTCAATGTCATATTATATAACTCCTCAACCTGCAGTAGACATGCTCACTTAGACCTAGTCATTATCTTTCTACATTAAATACTCAAGTCCTTCATACAATCACTGGTTTTTCTGCCTTATCTGTTTAACGAGCCCATGGTTAAGTATTACTATTAGTGAACTAGGGCCACATAAAGTTGTTCATGGCAAAATGATTCGCCTGGCTCACTGTATCAGTGACCACCATGAATACGGCGGTCCGTTTTTAGGACGCCCATGACGAAAGCGATCGACCTTCCTCACGACCACGATCCATGTTAGCTTTTAAAATGAAAAGTACCGCATAATGCGACAAAAAATTTCTTCCAAAGACAGGCGTGATTGATCGAGTGGGCGAACAATGAGCACAAGACTGGAGGGAATGGTGTTGAACCCATTGGGCCTATTTGAAATTTACAAGCTCCGTCTAGCATGCCAATACCACGCCGAGGAGAAAAATCGCATACTTGTGGTTTTGTTAGATACACCTGGAAGTTTCTGGTCACACACTGGGAAGTGGGATTGAACAGCAGGCATACGGCCCATGGTTGAAATACACCCGATTTGACCCTTTCGTGTGAATTTGTGAAAGGGATAACATCATAAACATTCAAAAGAAAATTATTTCCGAACGCCGATAAGACTTGTATCGTCGGAATTTAAAAGAAAAATCATGGTCATTGTTGTCAACGAGTGTGTACAGACGAGATTGCATGCAGATTCACTAAATCTACATAACGAGATGTATGACGATGCATGGATTAGAATATGCCTTACCCCTTCACAAGCGGCGCTGTTGGGACATATATCCACAACACATTCAAAATCGAGTTCAGACGACGACGATCCTTCCACTCCGAAAACCGTTATCGGTAAAAATGCTTTAGTCCCTCTCGTAACGAATCCTGGGAGCTGAGCTAAAGGGGTTTTATCGTCAGGTACGCAGCTGCAAATATAGACAAAATGGACTCCATCAACTCCACAGACCGGTGAGCATAAAAAAGGTCCCTTAATCGTTTTACCAGTCGATTAGTCAGTGGGCATTAATGGGTTGTAGTAAGCCATGGATGGATTGCAGCAAACCTTCAATGACCCTTTCGGGATTTCAGTGGCAATAAATACTTGATAAACTTTATTTTTCAAGTGAGAAGCTTCACAAAAGAATCATATTTGAATTAAGAAAAGCATTCCTTTGAGCGTGTTGTTTGGGTCGACGAGAGTCTCACATTCAATCTTAAACGAGAGATCCTGAAGGATCTTGGCGCCCACCATTGTCCGATAATTGTAAGCTAATGACAAGAGGATCTTTTTGTCCAATGTTACTAAGACGATTGAGTTGTGATTTTGTTTAAAGAATTTCGAATCTGAGCGAAAAAAATCGAAAAAGCGACACTGGAAAACACCAAGATATAATCTTTCTAAGTTTCAGGAGTTTCAGGAGTTTCAAGATTTCTAGAAACTGAACTTATGTCGGTTGTTATAGTACAAGAAAAATGAGCAAAGTTAGTCTGAAAGTGAATGTACATGTACGGAGGATCCTTCGTCTTCGTTTTGTAGTATTTTTATTTTATTTATTTTTTTGCACGTGTCATCATTGGGTACTGGAAGCGAAGAAAAATCTCTTTGACACTTTGGCATACTTAAGATTTTATAATTTGGAACGAATGCTAATTCTGTTCTGTTTACTGGACTAGTTTGAGATATCTCTTTTAAGATACCATGCTCGAAAATAGTAAGATGGTACAATACTTAATACATTTGCGTACACTTCGCCATCCATAAGATGTAGTCTTACCGCGTATAGATGACCGAGATGGTTACAGGTTGTACTTAATACTGAAGGGATCCGATCCGCGCAGTAATGTTGAAACTTCGAATTTGAGAGTGTCTGAATCTTGATTATTTCCCTTGGATCGAAACATGCAGTAGTTTACAGTTGTCGAGTTGTGACATTGTGTCACAAGAGTGACGTCACTTCATGTAGCTGACCTGCCGGCAGACGAAAGGGTGGGGCAGTTCACTTGCAACTGCATGGACTAAAGAAAACTGATTTGAAATTTGACGAAATACATTTTAAATCCGAATTATTTTAACTCCTTGATATGGAAGGTGAAGATATGGATATTCTCTATAGTCAATATATAGAATATGCCCCACCGTTTGATCCATCGACTCTTGTGATGCAACGTCACAACTCGGGAATACCGTATTAATTGAATTTTCGAATCGGACCGAAAAAGGTATCTTGCACAACTAGGCCCCATGTGGGACCTGTGTACCAAATTTCAGAAAGATCCATGAAATATTTCCTGAGAATTCAAGATAACAGTGTTTCAAGGCGAAATTCAAGATGGCCACCTGGCAGCCATATTTGATTTTCGAATCGGACCAAAAAAGGTATGTTGCACAACTGGGCCACAAGGGGAATGAATCTGTGTATCAAATTGAAGATCCATGTAGTACTTCTTGAGAAATCACGATAAGTTTCATTGGGAAATCCAAGATGGGCGCCTGGTGGCCATATTGGATTTTCGAATCGGACCAGAAAAGGTATCTTGCACAACTAGGTGACAAGGGGAACCTGTGTACCACATTTGATAAAGATCCATGCAGTAGTTCCTGAGAAATCACGATAACAAAGTTTCATGGGGAAATCCAAGATGGGCGCCTGGTGGCCATATTGGACTTTCGAATCGGACCAGAAAAGGTATCTTGCACAACTAGGTGACAAGGGGAACCTGTCTACCAAATTTGAGAAAGATCCATGCAGTACTTCATGAGAAATGACGATAACAAAGTTTCTTGGGGAAATCCAAGATGGCTGCTTGGTGGCCATATTGGATTTTCAAATCAGACCAGAAAAGGTTTCTTGTACAACTAGTCCTCAAGGGGAACCTGTGTACCAAATTTGAAAAAGATCCATGCAGTAGTTCCTGAGAAATCGCGGTAACAATGTTTCATGGGGAAATCCAAGATGGCTGCCTGGTGGCCATATTGGATTTTCGAATCGGACCAGAAACGGTTTCTTGCACAACTAGACCCCAAGGGGAACCTGTGTGCCAAATTTGAAAAAGATCCATCCAGTAGTTCCTGAGAAATCGTGGTAACAAGGTTTCATGGGGAAATCCAAGATGGCTGCCTGGTGGCCAGATTGGATTTTCGAATCGGACCAGAAAAGGTTTGTTGCACAACTAGACCCCAAGGGGAACCTGTGTACCAAATTTGAAAAAGATCCATGCAGTAGTTCCTGAGAAATCGCGGTAACAAGGTTTCATGGGGAAATCCAAGATGACTGCCTGGTGGCCATATTGGATTTTCGAATCGGACCGGAAAAGATTTCTTGCACAACTAGACCCCAAGGGAACCTGGGTACCAAATTTGAAAAAGATCCATGCAGTAGTTCCTGAGAAATCGCGGTAACAAGGTTTCAGGGGGAAATCCAAGATGGCTGCCTGGTGGCCATATTGGATTTTCGAATCGGACCAGAAAAAGTTTCTTGCACAACTAGACCCCAAGGGAACCTGGGTACCAGATTTGAAAAAGATCCATGCAGTAGTTCCTGAGAAATCGCGGTAACAAGGTTTCAGGGGGAAATCCAAGTTGGCTGCCTGGTGGCCATATTGGATTTTCGAATCGGACCAGAAAAGGTTTCTTGCATAACTAGACCCCAAGGGGAACCTGTGTACCAAATTTGGAAAAGATCCATGCAGTAGTTCCTGAGAAATCGCGGTAACAAGGTTTCATGGGGAAATCCAAGATGGCTGCCTGGTGGCCATATTGGATTTTCGAATCGGACCAGAAACGGTTTCTTGCACAACTAGACCCCAAGGGGAACCTGTGTTCCAAATTTGAAAAAGATCCATGCAGTAGTTCCTGAGAAATCGCGGTAACAAGAATTGTTTACGGACGGACTGACGGACGACGGACTGACTGACGGACGACGGACGGACGACGGACCACGGACGAAAAGTGATTTGAACAGCCCACCATCTGGTGATGGTGGGCTAAAAAACGAATATCCTGTCAATGCTCCCCAATCGAATATGTCGCCATGTAGGATCTTACTGATTTCAGTTGAATTTGGTGTTCAGAGCTCATGAATATTTAATATTCTTATGACATCACGGTCTTTGTTATGGCATCCACTCTTGCAAGTTCACCTTAACAAGTCTTTCTTTCTATTTCTACCAATAATACTAAAATATATTTGCACAAATTTTCTCGCCCATGTCGAAGTTGTATAACATGGTAAGACACTGCTATGATTAAAACCTTGCAAAACGGCCAATCACAAACGATATGATGGATAAATCTCAAAATTTAGAAATTCTATTTACTTCAATTCTACATAGAAATTACAAATACAACAGTATTTTGCACTCTTGATGATAAAAACACCTAAACTGTTCAAATAGAGTCGCCCAGCCTTTGTTCAAATGGTGCTTATGTTGGAGACAGGTCCAATGTGCAAGAACCTTCCAGGCTAGGACATACCCAGCTTCATAAGAATTGGGAAACACTGAAGAAACCAAGGCACTGGGCTTGTACATGCAGGTCACCTGTAGTATGCAGACCCCAAGTATGATGCAAATACTCAGTCTCTCATACCCCAGGCGAAGTTTCGTCCAGTCCAGTTTGTCAAAGGCAACCAGTCACTCATTTATATTCCAAAAGACATGTTTCCTTATTAGACTGTAGTGTTGGTTCACATGACTATCAGACATGTATGGCCAGTATAATGAATATTCAACCCCAAAATGCATGTATTTTGGAGAATTCAAATACACATTTACAAATATTTTCCATTATACTGTAAATGCTAAGTAATTTGATAAACTAATATTTATAAAAATCTGTTGTTATATTATATCATATTCTGAATGCCTAAATGGATGCCAGAACAAAGGCCTTTAATTACTTTACCTGCAGTCGTGAAGGCGTGATAGCATGGGCGTCGCTAGGATTTTTCAAAGGGGGGTCGATTATCACAGCACTTTAGGCGAGGGTCCAGGGGCCGCCGAGGCCCCGGAAGCTCCGGGGTCCTAGATCGCCGGAGATGCGTTCTAAGCGTTTTCCCGGAATTAAATCTGAACATAATGTATGCAGATTTAGGGTTATATTATACAGCTCTGGGACCTTAGATGGCCTGAGATGCATTCTGAGCGATTTCCAACAATTAAACTAACACATCATTTGTCAAATATCAGTATTATATTTTATTCTCTTGTCATCTTGAAAACACAATAATAATGCCTTTGGGCCGATATACCTCGTAGGCTAACCCAGTGGCGTCGGAACGTAATTGAAAGTGGGGGACCACTATCACAGCCCAACAGGCGGGGGTCCAGGGGCGGCCTAGGCCCCGGAAGCTCCGGGGTCCTAGATTGCCGGAGATGCGATCTGAACGTTTTTCCGGAAATAAAACTGATCATACTGCATGCACATTTATGATTCTATTTTCACGATTTTGTTTTTCGCAATTATAAGCATGCATCGATATTGAAAACATCGCATCTCATGCTATCATCCATTTGACGTTCTAGTTATATTTACAACATACAAAACGATGACTTATAGTTCTTGGGAGGGAAACCAGCATGCCTACAGATGCGATTCATTCACACAAAGATAAAACAAGGAAATCCTCACAGCCCAACAGGCAAGGGTCCACGAGCCGTTTAGGCCCCGGAAGCTCCGAAGTTCCAGATCTCCAGAGACGCGTTCTAAGCGATTTCCCAGAAATAAATTCGAACGTAATGTATGCAGATTTATGGTTCTATATTTTCACGTATGTTTCGCATTTATAAGCACTCGTCGAAATTGAAAAAATCATACTTCATGCCTGAATCCATTTGACTTTTTAGTTATATTTATCACATAAAAAAACACATAAAAAAACGATGACCTTTACATCATGGAACATTAGAACCAATATGATAGCGATTCATTTACACAAAGCTAAAATGAGCGATCCTCACAGCCTGACAGGCGAGGGTCCAGGGGCCGCCTAGGCCCCGGAAGCTCCGGGGTCTCCGGTTGCCGGAGATGCGTTTTACCCGTTTTCCCGGAAACAAATCTGAACACAATGTATATAGATTTATGGTTCTATTTTCACATTTGTTTCGCATAAACCCGCATCGATATTGAAGAATATGCCGGACTCCATTTGACTTCCTGGTTTGACACAAACAAAACGGGCTTATAACACACCACTACACGTCCTGGCACTCTATCTGTAATTTTTATGTGGGGACATGGTCAGTTAGGGATGCTGAAAAGTGGGTGGCCAAAAGATATTCGGGCCCCCCTAAATCAAAAGTGAGGGGGGGGGGGGCCCTCCGCTTCCGACGCCACTGTAACCATGTTAAAATGATTAAAACTAAACATCATCATATCACTTTCCGATCCATATGTCATTTCATGACTGTGAACATTAAACTTTTGCTGAAAATATCACAATAATATTGTGTAGAATATCAAACTGTGTATCATGGACTATATCTCGTGGCCATGGTGAAATACTGACTAGAAAAATGAAACTAATATCACTCATTAAAACGTGGCCATGGTAAAATACTGACTAGAAAAAAAATTAAACTGATATATTTTCCGGAAATGAAATATCACGAATGTAGTATAGCCTTCAGCAAAGCTTATACATATACAGCTTTCAGTTTATTGCCCGTTTTGCACTTCGCCAACGGTAGACCGAGGCTGCCGATGCTTCATTATCAATACCACACGCATCGAGCAAAAGGAAAAAACCCACACGAGTTAGTGTTAATGATTAATTGAATGGTAAATTCGCCTGCTTTATCCGTCGAGGGTTCCCCTGCTGTATCCGTCGAGGGTGGAGTCTCATGAACAGAGCTACAGCTCTTTCATAATCCACTTTATGACCATAAAACGCAAAGTCGTGGTAAACCCATTGTTGACCGAACTGACGCGTCACTACTGGAACGGAGCATGCTTACGAGCCTGGAGACGGACATTTTTTATTCCTTTCTTTTCCCTTTTGCTTTTTTGTTTTGTTTTTGTTTTCTCTGTTTTTTTGTGTTTTTTTTTTCTTTCCTTTTCTTCTGTTTTTTAGCGCGTCCAAGGGGAAGTCGTTCGCACCCTGACGGCCCCCTAACGACGCCCCCTGGATAGGGTCAGCGTTTCCACTTTAACCTAAGGTTTGAGGCCAACGACCAGTCCATGTTTTCTACCCGCATTATCAGACAATGTGGCGGGAGTGCGGCAACATCAGAAGATACCCCCCCGACAAAACAACGTGGCGTCAGTAGTATACAAGGCGTAAATTCGGTCTTTAGCTCCCCACTGCGCATGCGCAGAACCTGTTTTGACGTCACAATTGGGGGAGGTTGGGGAGGTGCGCATGCGTGATGAGGGGGCGTGGCCTATGTGTGTGTGGGTGGTGGGTGCTGGGTACAAGATGGCGGCATGTGTGGATGGTGGGACAGCCGCCATCTTGTACCCAGCACCCAGCACCCACACGCCGCCATCTTGTACCCAGCACCCACCACCCACACACACATAGGCCACGCCCCAATCGGCTATCAAAAATAGTTCCATGTATTCATCCGCGGTGATGCGGTCTGGCAGCAATTTTGGCGGTGATTCGGTCTCGGGAAAAAGCTTCCGCGAAGAAAAAGTAGTCCCTAGATAAAATGGTCCGATTGGGTCGGGTGAGGTATCAAAGTGAAGCTTATGCGAAGGGGCATCTAATGGGCTGGGTGTGGGGTTGAACTATCGGCCTTCTGCGCATGCGCGGTGGCTGAAGGGTATGAAAATAGCCGTGTTGGAGCTAGGAAAGCCCCTAAGGGTCCGATGGGGTCGAGTGAGGTATCAAAGTGAAGCTTATGTGAAGGGGCATCTAATGGGCTGGGTGTGGGGTTGAACTATCGGCATTCTGCGCATGCGCGGTGGCCGAAGGGTATGGAAATAGACGTTTTGGAGCTAGGGGAGCCCCTAATGGACCAATGGGGTCGAGTGAGGTATCGATGTGAAGCATTCGTGAAGGGGCATCTGATGGGCTGGGTGTGGGGTTGAACTATCGGCATTCTGCGCTGCGCGGTGGCCCAAGGGTATGGAAATAGACGTTTTTGGAGCTAGGGAGCCCCTAATGGTTAATGGGGTCGAGTAAGGTATCAAAGTGAAGCATTCGTGAAGGGGCATCTGATGGACTGGGTGTGGGGTTGAAATATCGGCATTCTGCGCATGCGCGGTGGCCCAAGGGTATGAAAATAGACGTGTTGGAGCTAGGGGAGCCCCTAATGGACCAATGGGGTCGAGTAAGGTATCAAAGTGAAGCATTCGTGAAGGGGCATCTGATGGACTGGGTGTGGGGTTGAAATATCGGCATTCTGCGCATGCGCGGAGGCCGAAGGGTATGAAAATAGCCTTTTTGGAGCTAGGAGAGCCCCTAGTGGACCGATGGGGTCGAGTGAGGTATCAAAGTGAAGCATTCGTGAAGGGGCATCTGATGGACTGGGTGTGGGGTTGAAATATCGGCATTCTGCGCATGCGCGGTGGCCGAAGGGTATGAAAATAGCCTTTTGGGAGCTAGGGCAGCCCCTAGTGGACCGATGGGGTCGAGTGAGGTATCAAAGTGAAGCATTCGTGAAGGGGCATCTGATGGACTGGGTATGGGATTAAATTAGGGTCATTCTGCGCATGCGCGGTGGCCCAAGGGTATGGAAATAGCCGTTTTGGAGCTAGGGGAGCCCCTAATGGTCGAATGGGGTCGAGTGAGGTATCAAAGTGAAGCCTAGGTGAAGAGGCATTCAGGCAATGGGGTGGGTGCATGTAAAATTTTTCCTGAAAAAAACCCCGGAAAACGGACTTTATCGAAAAATCCGGGAAAATGCCTATATGGGGTATGGGGGGTATATAGGTCGCCGGGCTTAACGGGGCTCGCCTGTCAATAGAGTTATCTCCCCTAGTTCCAGGGTGGGTGTATGTAAAAATTTTCCTGAAAAAATACGGAATACGGACTTTATTCTAAATTACGGGGAAATGCCTATATGGGGTATGGGCAGTATAGCACCATCCTGGGAAACCTACTTCTCCACATTTGCGGTATAGGTTGTGGGGTCTCGTTTTCTTAGTCTCGTCAAAACAAACATGATAAGAAGTGTTGCGGAGCGAATCGGTGAAATTTTTGAAAAAAGTCACCGAGCCCCATATAGTTCCATACTGGGGTATAGGATCAATGTTTGTCCCCCTGGGAAACGTACTTCTATACATTTGCGATAGGGTTGTGGGGTCTCGTTTTACTCGTCTCGTCATTTAGAACACCATAGGAAGTGTTGCGGAGCGAATCGGTGAAATTTTTGAAAAAAGTCACCGAGGCCTGGGTAGGCCCATAGGCCTATGCTGCATGGCTATGGGTGTATAGGGCCATACGGGGTGGACATGTTGGAGTCTAGGTGAGTCCCTGGTGGTCCAATGGGGTCGAGTGAGGTCTTATTTTGAAGCTCTCGTGCAGGAGCATCCGACTGGGCTAATGGTTCGTCCGTGTTCAATAGTCTGCGCATGCGCAGTCTGGCCGTAGTATAGAAAACAGGCATTTTGGGTGCTATGTAGGGGTGTGTTTGGGTTAGAGATGGACTAATCACGGTTCGAATGGGTCGTGTGAGGTGCCAAAGTGAAGCTTGTGTGGGGTAGAGTCAGAATGGTGTGTTTTTGAATGCAAGTCGCGTCAATCTGCGCATGCGCAGTTGGTTGTATTAAGTAAAGTGGCCATTTTGGGGCAGTACATGAAGGTGTTTGGGATAGAGATGGACCGCTATGGGTCCGAATGGGTCGTGGAGTGTGTCAAAGTGAAGCTTGTGTGGGGTAGAGTCAGAATGGCGTGTTTTTGAATGCAAGTCGCGTCAATCTGCGCAGGCGCAGTTGGTTGTAGTAAGTAAAGTGGCCATTTTCGGGCAGTACATGAAGGTATTTGGGATCGAGATGAGCTATTCACCGTTCGAATGCGTCCTGGAAGGTGTCATCTTGTAGTTCTCGGGGTGTACATTCCGATTTGGGGGATGTTCGCGTCATCTGTGACGTCATCGGTGACGTCATCGGTACGAGTAGTAGCGAAAGTGGACATTTTCGGGTAGTACATGAAGGTATTTCGGATCGAGATGGGCTATTCACGGTTCGAATGCGTCCTGGAAGGTGTCATCTTGTAGTTCTGGGGGTGTACATTCCGATTTGGGGGATGTTCGCGTCATCTGTGACGTCATCGGTGACGTCATCGGTACGAGTAGTAGCGAAAGTGGGCATTTTCGGGCAGTACATGAAGGGATTTGGGATCGAGATGGGCCATTCACGGTTCGAATGCGTCCTGGAAGGTGTCATCTTGTAGTTCTCGGGGTGTACATTCCGATTTGAGGGATGTCCGCGTCATCTGTGACGTCATCGGTGACGTCATCGGTACGAGTAGTAGCGAAAGTGGACATTTTCGGGCAGTACATGAAGGTATTTGGGATCGAGATGGGCTATTCACGGTTCGAATGCGTCCTGGAAGGTGTCATCTTGTAGTTCTCGGGGTGTACATTCTGGATCGAGATGAGCTATTCACGGTTCGAATGCGTCCTGGAAGGTGTCATCTTGTAGTTCTCTGGGTGTACATTCCGATTTGGGGGATGTTCGCGTCATCTGTGACGTCATCGGTGACGTCATCGGTACGAGTAGTAGCGAAACTGGACATTTTCGGGTAGTACATGAAGGTATTTGGGATCGAGATGGGCTATTCACGGTTCGAATGCGTCCTGGAAGGTGTCATCTTGTAGTTCTCGGGGTGTACATTCCGATTTGAGGGATGTTCGCGTCATCTGTGACGTCATCGGTACGAGTAGTAGCGAAAGTGGACATTTTCGGGCAGTACATGAAGGTATTTGGGGTCGAGATGGGCTATTCACGGTTCGAATGCGTCCTGGAAGGTGTTATCTTGTAGTTCTCGGTGTGTACATTCCGATTTGAGGGATGTCCGCGTCATCTGTGACGTCATTGATGACGTCATTGATGACGTCATCGGTACGAGTAGTAGCGAAAGTGGACATTTTGTGGGTGCGTGGGGTGAGTTTGGTGTAGAGATGGACCATCCTTAGTCCGAACGCGTCGTGTGAGGTGTCATTTTGTAGCTCTCGGGGTGTACAATCCGAATTGAGGCATGTCCGAAGCATCTGTGACGTCATCGATGACGTCATCAGTAGGAGTATTAGCGAAAGTGAGCCTTTTGGGCAGTGCAGGAAGGTATTTGGTGTAGAGATGGACCATCCGCGTTGCGAATGCGTCGTGTGGGGTGTCATGTTGTAGCTCTCGGAGTATAGACCCTGATTTCAGGGATATTTACAGCATCTGTGACGTCATTGGTGACGGCATTAGTACAAGTTGTAGCGAAAGTGGGCATTTTTTAGCAGTGAAGGATGTTATTTGGCCTTTTGGGGCGGTGCAGGAAGGTATTTGGTGTAGAGATGGACCATCCGCGTTGCGAATGCGTCATGGGATGTGTCATGTTGTAGCTCTCGGAGTATACACCCCGATTTCAGGGATATTTACAGCATCTGTGACGTCATCGATGACGTCATTAGTACAAGTTGTAGCGAAAGTGGGCCTTTTGAAGGTGTTTGGGGTAGAGATGGCCCGCTATGGATCCGAATGGGTCGTGGAGGGTGTCAAAGTGAAGCTTGTGTGGGGTAGAGTCAGAATGGCGTGTTTTTGAATGCAAGTCGCGTCAATCTGCGCAGGCGCAGTTGGTTGTAGTAAGTAGGTAAAGTGGCCATTTTCGGGGAGTACATGAAGGTATTTGGGATCGAGATGGACTATTCACGGTTCGATTTGGGGCAGTGCAGGAAGGTATTTGGTGTAG
>JAVTVY010033399.1:0-15229 GCA_036873755.1 Hanleya hanleyi
CGGGTCTGAATTGTAATGTTGATAGGGTAAGAAATAAAAGATTCTAGATAAAATTCCATCTTAGCAATGCATGCAAATCATTACCAATCCTTCTGATTGTAATTTAAGGTTGTGGTTGACATGGTGGAGAATGAAGCGCTTTGACGGCGTCGAGCCTCACGGACTTGTTTTCTGAATAAGAACTTGCATACTACTATTGTTTTTCCTGTTTGGAACGTTTCATCTATATAACGGTCACATAGTTCATCACTTTCTATCAGATGACTTGATAGGGTTATTACATCATTGCTCTTGAATATCTGTATCAAATACCGCTCAAGTTGATGCTAGGGGACGTGTGGTCATGTCATTCAAGATGTCCACATGAACAACCACAATAAAAGTGTCGCCGAGATACAAATAATTACACAGATCATTTTTAGTTCTTGTGATATTTTTAGATATGCATTCAGAATATTTGCATGTGGGATCATATGACATCTTGTCAGTACTCAGGCATCTTTTCCACTACGTTTTTGTTTAATCGTTATGAGTAAATAGGGTACCAGTATGAACATTTTTTGTAGGTATTGATGATAATCGAAGCTTGAATTGAAACTAGTCTATGTGCTGAGTATGCAGCCCAATTCTCATGTTGACTGAGCAAGAAATAAATGATTTCGAGCAAATTTCGTCTCAACAAAGACATAACTGTATTTCTACAACTCTGGTATACAATTTGACCATGGCATGGAGCGGATATAAAGAATGCTGGAAAAAGTTTGATTTGTCAAAACAAAAGAAGAGAGGAGTATATAGCTTAACTCTAACACTGATCGCACGAGAAGAAAACAATTAGAGCTCAAGACAATCTCTCTTGTTTCAGTAATTGAGATCCTATACAGTTATTTACGTCTCTCACGTGATTGGAATTAAATGACCTTTTGCATGGCTGTACAGAACCATAACTGTTTTAGTTTTCGGATATAGGACTCATTTTTTTAGCTCGAAATCAGGGTGACCAAGGTATTTTTAACGAAAATTAGTTTTGCACAGGTCCTACCCAATGATCAATTTTGCGTGATCTCTTAGCGGACTAGCAGGACTCACTGCAAGCAAAAACGTTTTGCTCCGTTAACTGTCATTAGACGGGAAGGATCAAATTAATCAGGAATAGTCACCAACCGCAATATTTCCACAAATTTAATTCGAAAAGATAACCGCTGAAAAAAAAATCGCTTTTAATTTTACTGCGCATTAAAGTCCATCCGGCTTACACAGATTAGTGATATGGCATATATATTGGGACACCACAAGTATTCCGTTGCAGGTCAACCACCGATCAAAGCTCAACAATATTTAATCCATTGAAGAGTCACCATATGTTTGAGTAACCAGTAAATTGTGGTGTTGTTTTTTCACCGAGCGTGTTGGTGTTAGTGAATGTAAGACAATCTCCGGTAACGGTATCGTACATCTTTTCATGTTCCGGGTATGCAGATCGCTAGCATACATATACATCGCAGTCGTCGAAGCAATGCATTCATTATATTGGAGTATATATAAACAAGTTCTCTACAAACTTTTCCCCATGTTTATAAGCAAGAAGAATTTAAGTGTATCGCAGGTTTGTGGGGGGGGAGGGGCTGATTTCACCACGCATAAATATGTTCGTTATGTCTGAGGCCAGAGAGCTGAAACTTACCACACGCTTTATCCTTGGATCAGGTTCTATCAAACACTGATGGCTGCAATGACAACGTAACAGATATAATTCGTTTTAAACATATCCTTCATGTATAAGCAAATGGAGAAAAGAGGAGTGAAGCCTGAATTAGGACGGCTGGAAGCTACAATGGGAGCTTTGAAGCTGGGAGCCACAATTGGAACTTTGGAAGTGAGAGCTTGAAGCTTGAGACCTTCAGGACCTATTGTGTCCCAGACATACGATGAGACGTTACAGGAGCTTAGTTGCGGGTTGACCGCCGACCAAAGCTCAACAAAATATAATTCTTTGAAGTTTCACGACTTGTCCTAGAAATATGCTTATTACTTTCTCAGAAAGATTAACAATACATGTATGAAATGTAAATATGCAAAAAATCATATCGGTTGCTTTATTTCCACAACAGGATTTACGCACAGGATCAGACAAATTCCCCTCAAATGCAATAATCGGCCCACGTTCGAAAATTGCGCGGATACGCCGCCGACCAGTTTGACGAAGACCGTACATATTGCCAGTGATAGTCTGATACTTGACTGTTCAGTGTTCATGAGATATTACATGTAGTTACTATATTAGCAGGGTGAACATATATATGTCCTTTCACCAGTATCTCAAGCCATTTCGTTCTCGCGTGTGACAGTGGTTTTAGGTTCGAACTGCTCTGTTGTTCTCCGAGCTGAAGGTCTGAACAGTAAAATAAAAATATGAAATGATTTGCGACAAAATCGTCCAGTGTCGGTTTTCAAACGATATCAATAATCATTTCATCACTGAAATAAAATTGAAAAAAAAAATCATCATCGAATGAATTCCGATATATCTACAATTGTTTCAAATTAATATGTTCTGCCTACAAATTCATTTAGACAGTTTAACTTTCATCGAATTTTAGGCCATAAATAAATTGTTTTGCACTAAAAACGCAACTAGTCAGTCCTTACTAAAGGTAGTTCACATATTAGACCTTACTGATTACCCGACTACAGGCTCTACCTGTCGTATTCCACTTTACTCAAGTGTACAACTGTGCTCATAGCTCCTGGGTTTATATAGCTGCTAATAATAGACTTTTGAGAGTGCTCAGGAGAACTAATCGCATGTCACATCGATGACTCTTCAATCATGATACGAAGTGACCTGTAACATGTGGTGTATTTTACACCGGAGCATGTTTGTGAATCTTAGACAAAATCCGGTTTCGGTATCGTATATATTTTCATGATTCGTGACTCCAAATCGGTAGCAAATAAAACGCAGTCGTCGATGTAATCAGTATGAATATCTCGCTTAGTAGCATTTGCTAGATCCTGTGTTAAATGTGATGATTTTAATCAACGCCACAAAACATTGTTGCAGAAACTTATAAAACAGGGCTATTCCACCAAGCGCCTCCACTCAAAGTTTCTCAAATTTGGCGATACATATCGCATGCTGATAGCAAAATACGAACGTAGCGCGCAAGATCTATGGCGCTACGTTTCGTAACTTGTGTCTAATTCCGCTTAATCCCCGGGGCTAGGGCCGTATGAACCCATGTATCAAGATCCTCATGGTACTTCATATGAACAGTCACACCCAGCGTGACTGAGATACATCATTCTGTAGATGACGACTTACAACGAATATTATGGATTAAGAATACTGGATCAGCGATACGGATTTGATATTTTTGGAACATCGTATGTCTTTGCCGCATCATTGAAAACTGTTGACCCGCTTCTTCTGCAGGAAACAAGCCTATGTTTATGTATACTATGATTGTCTTTTTGAATTTGCGCTACTACTGTTATATGAATATGGAATAGGTCTTTGGATTATGGACGCGGATATTCTCTAATGGACGATGGCTGATTATGAATGACGGACTGTGACGCGCTTGTAATTCATACGTCCCTGATGTAATGAATTATATTAGCGTGTAGGGTGTTCAAGTTATTTTAAACGTTTTCCTTACTTTTTTCAGCAGGTAGAACATAAGGGCGATTTCTGGTGTACCAGTCTATTTTCCCTATTTCTGAGTCCATGAAACCGAATCTGAAACTTCCACACTGTACCCTAAGGTCAAATTCTACCAACGAGATGACGACGTCACAGTGGCGCCATTTTCTGCCGAGTTTTTTCGAATATATTACTTATGCAATTTTATTCTCAAAAGTGCACGATAAATTAGTAAATTAGTAAATAATTCTCCGATGCGAAATAGAATAGTTTCTGTCAACTATTATCGGCAGGAAACCAAAAATAAATAAAAAAAATTAAGAAAAAAAAAGAAAAAAAGATCACTTTCAGTTCCCTAAAACTGAAATGGCCGCCATTTTAATCTTCCCATGATCTTCTGCTTGGGTGGTTATGCAAATAAGCTAAAGTTACCCCAAAATGATAAACTACAAAGTCACAAAATTACATCTCTCTATTTTTCTCCCTTTCGGAACACGAGAAAAAAGTTCACCTTGACCCAGGCCGCATAGGTTTTAGAGTACATGTCGTGTCGTGTACATGTACATGTACTCTCTCTGTACCTGTCACTTGACAAATATATGGAGGTTTATTGTTTTGGAGGTAAATTTGAGCCGTACAACGTCGGGCATTACAGGTTAATTTCTCTGGGTATTCTTGCATTTACTAGGTTACCCCATGTTGAGGCGTTTACTCCATCAGGCGTCCGTGACGCTCATTCATTAAGATCGGATGAGTGGCTTGAGCTGATCTGTCATAGCAGCTCCCGAGCTAGCGTATCTAATTCCGCTTAAGCCGTTGCTAGGGACCGTGTGGATACTTCATAGTCGTCACATGAACAGCTGCGATAAAAGCGCGGCTGAGATACTAAGGCCACGTCCGAGAATCCACCGTATTCTCGGGTTGAATGTTAGGTGCCGAGCGGTGCTTTCCTGTAGAGTCATATGGTTGCTTTTCAGTCGCCAGACGACGTCAATTTTTCCCATCTCTTGCATAGCGCTCCAATTTATTACCTGTATATGGCAGGATTTTGCTGGTGGACCGTACGACGATGAGCATTACAGGTTAGTTTCTCTGTGTATTCTTGCATTTACCAGGTCACCCCTTGTTGATGCGTTTTCGCCATCAGACGTCCGTGATGCTCATCCATTAACATCAGATGAGTTGCTTGAGCTGATCTGTCATCACAGCTGTCGAGCTAGCGTATCTAATCCCGATTAATCCGGTGCTAGGGGCCGTGTGGATACTTCATAGTCGCCACATCTACAGCTGCAATAAAAGGGCGTCTGAGATACTAAGGCTACGTCCGAGAATCGACCGTATTCTCGGGGTTGAATGTTACGTGCCGGGGGATGCTTTCCTGTAGAGTCATATGGTTGCCTGTCCGTCGCCAGACGTCAATTTTCCCCACTTCAATATATTACCTGTATATGGTAGGATTCTGCTGCTGGACTGTTACTCCCCGCGGCCCGCCCTTGTACCTGTCGCTTGACAAATATATGTAGGTTTATTGTTGTCTTGGTAAATTTAAGCCCAACGACGTCGGGCATTACAAGTTAGTTTCTCTGGGTATTCTTGCATTTACCAGGTTACCCCATGTTGAGTCGTTCACTCCATCAAACGTCCGTGATGCTCATCCATTAACATCAGATGAGTTGTTTGAGCTGATCCGTCATGACAGCTCCCGATCTAACATAACTAATTGCGCTTGAGCCGGTGCTGGAGGCCGTGTGGATACTTCATAATCGGCACATGAACAGCCACAATAAAGGCGCGGCTGAGATACCAAGGCCACGTCTGTGAATCCACCGTTTTCTCGGGATTGAATGTTAGGTGCCGAGGGATGCGTTCCTGTAGAGTCATATGGTTGCTTTTCAGTTGCCAGACGTCGTCATTTGTTCCCACCTCTTGACTATCGCTTAAATTTATTACCTGTATATGGCAGGATTCTGCTGGTGGATGGTTAGTCCCCGAGGACCGCCCTCTGTACATGTCACTTGACAAATAAATTTAGGTTTATAGTCTTGGTGGGAAATTTTAGACGATCGGGCATTACAGGTTAGTTTCTCTGGGTATTGTTGCATTTACCAGGTTACCCCATGTTGAGGCGTTTACACCATCAGACGTCCGTGATGCTCATCCATGAAAAACAGGTGCGTTGTTTGAGCTGATCTGTCATCGCAGCTCTCTGCATTTATGTAGGTTTATTGTTTTAGTGGAAAATTAAGACGTACGACGTCGGGCATTACAGGTTAGTTTCTCCGGGTATTCTCGCATTTACGAGGTTACCCCATGTTGAGGCGTTTACTCCATCAGACGTCGGTGATGCTCATCCATTAACATCAGGCTACGTCCGAGAATCCACCGTATTCTCGGGGTCGAATGTTAGGTGCCGAGGGATGCTTTCCTGTAGAGTCATATGGTTGCTTTTCAATCGCCAGACGTCGTCAATTTTTCGCACTCCTTGCATAACGCTCCAATTTAGGAAAAATGATGCTAATCGTTGGCTGAAATGTGCATGATATTTCGCATTCCTTTAGCGTTTAATCTCACCTCCGTAGGGGTGACAATGCTATCGGTTTGGGTTTGTGTCTGTATGTTTTGTTTGCTGCAATCATAAAATAACCAAATGTATTCGCAAAAAAATGATTTTTTTTATCGTCCCGTTTGTCCTCAACACAAGCGCGGTACGATCGTTTCGACAAGGCAAACATTTATTTTTCGACGAATATCTAACTCTCTATTTAGTCGTTATGGGGGGATAGCTATTCTCATTCTACGATTGAACTGTCACTCGACACCAATAAATCTGTCATGTTGAGTCTGGGCTGAAGGGTTATAGGTTTGAAATTACTTCAGTTTCATGAGAGGTCACCGCGAGGGTTCGATAGGAAGGATTTATTATTTGGGTGTGTTAGATTATCTGTCCGGTATATATACCAATATATCGTACCGGCTTGACCTTTCGGGTCGCAGCTATCTCAAACGAGAAACTAGCTCGCAGGAAGGTTTTCTTGAGAAATCTAACCATATCAAACTCAGGAGTTTGTGAAATCCAACGTATGACTATAGGCAAGTGTATGGTGTGCACGCACACCCCACACTCGTTTACCAGCGTGTGTATTTGAGTGATAAATCAAATCCTTGTTTCACGATTCACAACGTTTGAAGCTTTCTGATTTGTTTATTTTGTTTAGACCTCTTCTGGAACTATGGCCCAACTTAGTTACTTCCGGGTTCCCCATGTTTCATTGCGCATGCTCAACCACGTTATCTGGCACCCATGATACGTGTTGAAGGCAAAAAGGATACGGCCAACTGGGAGTAATTCTGTGTCTCACACTTAGCTCATATCGTGCCAAAATCTTTGCCGGGAAATATTTTGGGAGATTTTTGCTTTAAACACGTCAACAGAAGAACGGATGACTTGACTGAGCATGCGAGGTGTAGAATCGGGTGACTCCAAAGTGTCTAATTCTATTACATTGAGTCTGTGTTGACCATAAGCATTGAATCTTCGACACAGTTTGATTGTTGTCTTCTGTCAAGCACTGGACGTAAGCTCTTTGACAAGCATTGTATTTTGATTCTTTGCCATACATTTGGTACTGCCTCTCTGTCGAACATTTGACTCTTTGACTCGTTGTACAGCTAGGATATAACAAGCCATAATGCTGAGAAATAGGCCGACACAGACTACTGACAAGAACTCAAGCTGAAATTCTGACTGCACCAAAATGACAGAACCGGATATTGACAAGAAATGTTCGTGGAACACTGTACATTGCATTTTTAACAAACATGGGCCTTTGGAGTTTCACGTTGTCCCCGTTTGGTCTAGCGTAAAATGTCTTTCCATTATTTCTTTGTGGACGACGGCTGATTATTGAATGTCTGATCTAACCCCTACACGGGGTCTTCCACACATTTTCCGGTTGTCGCACAGCTTAACCTGGCGATCAGTACTCTCTCCTCTGTGCAGAAGATCATGCTCTCGTGTACCAGTATTTTATGCTCATCTCTGGCGAAATAAAAACCATATTCCCGAACATTGATCTAGAATTATTTTGGCAGTGATTGTGTCTTGATCTGAGGTACTCACAAGCTGATGATTCATTGATGTCATATTCTAGAAAAAAAAAGAAAAAAAATAATAAAAAAATAAATAAGTAAAAAATAAAATAAAATACTGCCGCTGTGAAATACATGCCAAATGTATGCCTAAACTCAATGATATGTACAGCAATGAGAGAATAGATCCGGTATATACGACCAGTGCCCACCGCGGTGCGATTGAGTGCTCAAGTACATCCATCCATCCATTCATCCATGCACTACATCTCAATAGTTGTTAATTTCTTGATATTTCTACAATATGTGATTAATAAATGATAAGTTTTCGAGTGCCTCGGGTCTTGACAGTACCCTTTGTAGTGTAAATTTAAGACAACTTGAACTTCACAACTCCAAACGTATTTGCCAGTAAAACAAGGAAATTGGAACGAAGTCAGATACACAGCAAAAATAGCGTCAGTACTGTTTAAGTACATTTCTACCAAAGTACTGAAACAGTACTGAAATATAACAGTACTGAAACAGTGCTGTTATATAACAGTAGCAATTCAGTACTAAAACAGTACTGAAACATTACAGTACTGAAACAGTACAGAAACAGTACTGAAATATAACAGTACCAAAACAGTACTGATATATAACAGTACTGAAACAGTACTGAAATATAACAGTACTGTTTCAGTACTGAAACAGTACTGTACTGTTTCTGTACTGTTTCAGTACTGTACGATTTCAGTACTGAAACAGTACTGTAATGTTTCTGTATTTTTTCAATACTGTGCGATTTCAGTACTGTTTCAGTACTGTAATATTTCAGTATTCTTACAGTATGCATCACTGACACTGTGGAAACACCATTGTCACTGATATGATAATACACATTTGAGACGAGGGACGTCTCCCATTCCAACCAATTCAATTCAATTCAATGTTATAGTCAACTCGACATCAATTACACAGATCAGCGGGGGGACAACTCCCAGTGCTAATAGGGGGCGCTGTAGGTAAGCAGACGACACAGCACAGGCAAGCTCATGAGCTGGGAAGTTTGGACTCGTAAAACAGCGAAAAACGTATTTGTTGTCATGACAGTGAGGTGTTCAATGCTAAAAATGAGGTCTGATTCTGTCAGATATGAAGCTTCAAGATTTCCAGATCAATAAGGATGAGTGCATGAGACTGGATGCGAGTTGAGCTCCAGGGCGAATTCAATGAACCAGTGAAATCAACAACAACACCATAATAATGAAAAACAGGTCTGCGGGTTCAACATTTGCATAAGACTACCAGTGACACCAGGCCAAGGACAAATAATCCCAAGTGTAACCAGGTATGTATATCGGGTTAAAATCCCATTCCCATCAAAAGGACATTTTTAGAGTTTCTCTGATCACATAGTTTAAAGTTGTTGTTGTTCTTTTATTATTATTTGGGGGGGGGGGAGGGTTGGATATCGTCATAAAGTATGCTTGTTACCGAGTCTCTGTGAACGTTTCATCAGTTTCAGATTATTTTTCTGCATTCTTCAGGAAATTTAATTTCTCATCTTCTTTAAATGTTTTATTTTCCACATGTCCTCTCAGAAACCACTACCACCGGCCCTTCACACTCGGGTCACATTGACTAAATCATTGCTAATTTTCATGTTCATTTTTCCCCTTCTAACTTTCAATGTTTCCCATCCACTTTCGGAATAGATTGCCTCTCTTCCTGCGAACGCTGGCAGGCCAGTGACGATTCGCCCGGCGGATAATTGGATTTTTTTTGTATCTTTTCTGAATCGGTTAAAGAACAGCCGTCCCAAACAACCGAGGCATATTCCATGATTGGTCTCACAAAGCTCAGATAGACCTGTGCTAAAGCATTTTGGCTAAGCTTGAGCTTAAGTTTTCGCATTAATCCAATTCGCTTTGTGGCTGTTTCAATACTATGATCGATATGAGTTCCCCATTTACAAGAATACACCCAGGTGTCGATGGAAATTTGATACTTGTAGTAAAGTTCCGTCAAAAAAAAATCAGGTTGGTTTAGCAAATTTCTGTTACTGAATAAGAATAAAATTGTTTTAAGGGCGTTAAACTGTAAGATCCATTGCTTGGACCATTCGAGTAAGACTTTCATGTCATGATTCATAGTCAGTTCAATTTCGGTAATGTCTACAGATTTGCAATGCAGAGACGAGTCATCAGCGAAAAGTCGGATGATACTTGTAATTTTGTCCCCTATATCATTAATATATATAAGAAATAATAGGGGACCTGATACCGAGCCTTGAGGAACTCCAGCATTAGTGGTACGAATATTTGAGGACGTATTCCCAACAGATACACTCTGGGGTCTGCCACTAAGATAACTTTGAAGCCACTCGAGTACTGCACCCTCTATGCCATATTGTTGTAGTTTAAGGAGTAGGACATTATGCCAGACAGTATCAAATGCCTTTGATATGTCACAAAAAACACGCATGATTCACCATTAGATTCTCCATTGATTCACATAGACTATTATATAATTATGTCTCCCCCAACTATGTTGGGGGGAGACATCTAGTGTTTGTGCTGTCTGTCTGTCTGTCTGTCCGTCTGTCTGTCTGGTTGGATGTCTGGATGTCTGGATGGATGTCTGTCCGTCCCCTTGCCTTGTCTGCAAGATATCTCGAGAACTACTGGACAGAATTTCAGCAAACTTGGATGGAAGCTTCATTGGGATAGCCCCCTCATTTGATTAGGTTTTGGTGTGTGTGCGTGCATTCATCCGTGTCCGGTGTCCGTCCGTCCGTCCATCTACTTACAGTACATGTATATACAGGCCTTGTCTGCAAGATATCTTGAGAACTACTGGATGGAATTTCACCAAACTTGGATGGAAGCTTCATTGGGATAGCACCCTCATTTGATTAGGTTTTGGTGTGTGTGCGTGCATTCATCCGTGTCCGGTGTCCGTCCGTCCGTCCATGTACTTGTACATGTATATACAGGCCTTGTCTACAAGATATCTTGAGACCTACTGGATGGAATTTCACCAAACTTGGATGGAAGCTTCAGTGGGATAGCCACCTCATTTCATTAGGTTTTAGTTTGTGTGCTTGCATTCATCCGTGTCCGGTATCCGTCCGTCCGTCCATCTACTTGTACATGTATACAGGTCTTGTCGGCAAGATATCTGGAGAACTGCTGGACAGAAGTTCACCAAACTTGGATGGAAGCTTCATTGAGATATCCCCCTCATCTGATTAGGTTTTGGTGTGTGCATGCATTCGTCCGTGTCCGGTCATCTACTTGTACATGTATATACAAGCCGTTCCATACACAGACATTTTCTGCAAGCTATCTGGAGAACTACTGGACGGAGTCGAATAAATGAGTGAGGACCATTATATAATGTCATTATGTTCCAATAACAATGGGAGGCAATTGATGACATTTCCGAGAGTTGCAGCTTCCGTTTTTTGGTGGTATATATGCAGAAGAAGAAAATAACCCACAGAACTATTAACACACATAAACAACTACTGGTATAACTATAAAGGCCTTGATTTTTTTCTTTTAGCAGAACATTGGAAAGCTTTGCATTTTAAAATGACCGAAGTTTAAAAATAACAGTCAAACAATAATTGCATGCCTCTTTGATAACGGTGAAGGCTAAGGTCATAGCTTCAAAGCATTTCTCATTACTTTCATGTTGTTGGTATACATTATTGTGTGACATATAAACATATGTTTGTTTGAACTACTACCTTACCCAGTATCTGTTAATGCAAAGTAGTGTGACAGCAATTTATAGAACCTTAAGCAACATTAAATCTGTTGGGATTCTGTTTTTGAGAATGTTTACTGAGACTAATAAATAAGCTAGCCATCAAATCATCATCCTCACGATCGAGCCCGTGTATCGCAGGGCTTCGTGTTTAGAATTAGTACGAGAGCTGAAAATAGCGCCCGTTGAAATATTTAGGAGAGTGTATTTGAAAGTCAAGTGAGTAGTTGCAATAGAATACAACATAAAATGTGACATTTTACGTGAGCTATAAATCACTTATGACATGAATTTAGGTGAGTCTTTGCGTGCAGGTGAGCTATCACTCACGCTAAAAACGAAGCCCTGGTACTATCGATCCGTCTCTTCTGCATATAAATCAAGGGATTTCCTCTAAATCAAATCAATCACATTATCAGTGAACGCGCTAAGCTAGCTGATCAGTGAATGCACTAAGCTAGTTGATTACGCCAATCCGCTGCGAACCATGAGATGTGGCAGGTTTGAATTTCATGACTGGCCAATCTAGTTTCATGTCAGGCTGAAATTTACATCGGAAGTCAAAGCAAAAACTTCAGTCGAGATACCGAGTCGACATGCTAATTCAAAACAAGCACTTGGGATGAAATGTATGAGATTGTATAATAGGAAGATAGAGACACAAGTCAAGAACTCATTTGAATCACCGAAACTTGGGATGAAATGTATGAGATTAATAATGAGCAAGATGGGAAGTCCAAACTGTTTAATGGTCACAAAAATGTCAGAATAAGCTCTATGCGAGGATTTGCAGGTTTACTTGGACCTGTGAAGATGTCAAATCATCTGTTAATCTCCTATTTTCCCTGTAGTCGTCCCTCTGGTTAGTCCAGTTCAAATTGAATTAATTCTGACTGTTAACTTTCCCCATTCCCATCTCACAAAAGAATTGTGTAATTTACATTAAAATTAAGCATGCAACCAATCACAACCGATTTCAAGACTGTGAATACCACCAAGCATGATTGGCTGAGCATGATTGTTGTATATGTATGGTCGTAGTTACTCAAGCCTTAATTTACAGTATCCCCAGAGATGAGAGGTTTACATGCGCAGCTTCAAATTTCTTGGTGAAAAAAGTAGCCTATGAAGATTTCTTCAGTGTAAAACTATATCTTCCAAGCAAATATGTTCAAGCCTTTACATTTCCTTTAATGGTGGACATGCACAATAGAGGTTCATGGAAGTATCAGGTCTTGATATTGGCTGGTTTGCTATGGCTCCACAGGCCAGAAAAGTGTGGAATACCGGTATGTGAAAAGTAAATGAAATTTAGAGCCACTGATCGGCTAAAAAGTGTGGAATACCGGTATGTGAAAAGTAAATGAAATTTAGAGCCACTGATCAGCTGCATCGTATTGTCCAAGCCCATTGTTATCAACATCGCAAACTGACAAACTGAAAGTAGTGATGGACAACAAAATTATCTTTCCAAATTCTGATTATGGCTTTTATCTGGCCTAGCTCTCGTTTTCCAAACTTGTGTTCCTTGCATGGCCCCAAGGTCTCTAGTATACTCAGATTCTCTTCCTCAGCCCAGTAGATTCATTTGAATGATACAAATTTAACAGAGAACATTTTGAATATGAATAGGGATCTTGCATGTTATTATTTTGACTTTATATCCATTCCACTAGGTCAATGTTATAAGTAAATGCAGGCCTAAGTACGACTGTCAGATATCACATCAATTTATAGAGGGATTTCTTCATCTTAACTCTTTAAAACATGCATTCTGAGTTAGACCAAATGGACAAGTTTAGCTCTGTCGGACATGTCTGAAATCAAATCTCTCATATTTAAAGTTTACTATTTTAGTTTGTACCACAAAATACAGTTTGCTAACGCATATTGTAATTTGAGAATTTTATCGTCTTTATATCAAAAGATATCAGCAAAAACCCTGATTAGGCCCATTCACTCCTGGATTACGACACGATACGGATTAAAAATCAACGCCAAATCTTTGTTAGGGAAGCTAACAGGTCGGCAGTTACCTCGAAGTCAGCGTTGACCAAAAGGGGAGAACCCATGTACACACGGTTCAGCTTGAATCCGATCGAACAACTCCTCAACATATATTCCAAACTCTTCAACATATATTCCAAACTCAATCTTTGCAATTATTTGTCATCGAAAATATTTCCCCCGACATGAAAAATTGTATCAAAATATCCCCGTAACCGTTATTCACTTTCGTTTTCGTGTTGTCAGCATCATGCAGGTTCCGGGCCGCACACTTATGGTATTGCGTCTTGGTTAGGGCTCCATGACCAGGACACAACGCGCAGTCAGGCGAGAGAAAGTTGAGGGGCCATAATTTAGGCGAATGAATATTCGGTTATGCGTCTTTCATTTTGGGTAACCGCTAGGCGAACTGAACGATCGTTCGCCCCAAATTTTAGGGGCTGATATTCCAGGGAGGGTAGATCTTTTCCAGGTAGTCGCAGAATGCTTCAACAATGATGCCCCAGTGAGGTAGTTGATCTCTGCTAGGGAGGCAAACGGATCGGCAGTTCCGTGGAAGAGGCCGAACGTCAGGAGAATGCATTACATATATATTGCATGCGCTCGGAAGCCGGGCTCTGACAGACACGGTATTTACAGTGTGAGACAGAAGCAAACGTCAGTATCAGAAAAGATTTTTACAATCACCGCCAAGTAAGTATCCGGAATTCTAAAATCATACCATTAAAATGCACGACAGAAACCTACTCATTACATGCCACCAACAATTTAATATAAAATGCTCTTAAACTTTGGAAAGTTTGTTCATCGGCAGGTTAGTCCATAGGCTGGTCCTTTTCAGTTCCCGCCAAAAACGAGCGTTCTTCGCACAAGTGGAACTGGCTCCAAGTGCGCATTTTTCTGCAATAAATTCTATTCTATTGTATTTTATCCATAAATCACCGTCGGTGGCTGTGTCTTTAAGATATATAGATATCATTTTTTAGATATAATTTTATTTGCATTTTTCTTTAAACCCTGGAAACACCACTGGCCATTTATTACAGTATTTGTACCATGATTTTACATGGACTCACCCTTACAATTACCCATTATGCCCGAGGGCTAAAAGCAATACAATACAAACATATAAGACACAAGTACACATATTGAAAATCTCTACAGTTACATTTTTACCCCTCGGCCAAAATTTGGCCGAAGGGTATTGTCGTCGTCATGTACGTCCGTCCGTCCGTCCGTCACACTTTTCTCGTTACCAAGATATCTTCAGAACGACTTACCCTAGGCACACCAAACTTGCAGTGCACATCCGTATGCGCGTGACGATACAGATGCAGAAGATTTGTACGGTTATACTAGACCAGTACATTTCGTAGTGGTAGGCATATCACCATGTTTATTCAGCAGAAGAGAACCGACTGTGATTTATCGACGTATACGTCGAGAGGTCTTCAAGGTAAAACAATTACGGATGTCTGATTAGTTATCGGACACGCATCGCATGTGCACCTGTTGTCCTCGTGATGACAACACAATAAAATATCAGAACAAAGGGGGGATCATTTTTTATTGCTATGCAAAATATAGAATTATAAGATTCAGATTTCTTTCATTTGTAAAATTGTTCATATACGTCCACGTAGAGCTGGATACAACAACAAATCAACAAGTAACTGACCTAGCCTTGAACCAGTATAAGCGAACACTTCTGAGTGATTTTATTTTCCA
>JAVTVY010033400.1:0-14241 GCA_036873755.1 Hanleya hanleyi
AATAGATCACCAGCTAGCGTGCTATAAAAGGGAAGCGGCCTGGCCGTTTCATCAGACACTCTGTCAACCACCAAGATGTTCACTTGCACAACTTGCCAGAAGCAGTTTACTCGTCCAGATAATTTACGACGCCACGAGGCCTCCACCCACAACGATGGACTGTATACTTGTATAACCTGCGCACGGTCATTTCATCGGGAAGATGCTTTACTGCGCCACGAACGTTCAATTCATGGGCCATCCAAGCGTCCATGCGAGGATTGTGATCAACTCTTCAAACGACGCAGTCAGTTGCTGCGACACCAACGGTTGATGCATGCCCATGAGCATGAACGACAACTTCCTACTGAAGAGGAGCCACGGAAGGTGAGATCCAGTGAAGATAAGCCCGGAGAGACGAACGCCACTGGTGATGCGATGAAGGAGAGCCCGCCTATACCCACAGTTGAGAAGAGCCTGAATATCCAGCCGGACCCCAGCGTTACGGTTTCGAGTGCTGACAACATCGAACATTTTCTGGTGGAGTCCATAAATGTTCCTAGCGATTTCTTACAGGACAACCATCCAATCAGTGACATCGATCGGCGCCATTGGTCCATGACACGGTACTGTTTCCACCCTCAAGATATCTACAATTTCCCACTGACCAACCGCACCTGTCTACGCAGCTACGTGGAAGCCATCTTCAATGATCAAACTACGGCCTTTACATTGAATGTCGCTTTCGGGTACATCTTACGTCACAAAAAGACAGACCAGTTACAGTATTATTATCCCAGTGCCAACAACCATGTGTTTGACCAGCCGGTCACCATCATTAACTGGGGGTCACTAGAGACGATGCTGGAGATACTGGACACCGTGGAACCTTTGAGATGGGCGCATTGTCAACGCCCCAACATTCAATGGGTGGTAGAGAGGGTAACCAATGTCACGTTTGTCCTGACCAAGCTGACCGATCACCCCCATCGGTTGAATGCGTCACCCGTGCACTGATGAATATCATGCCGTACACACACTCTATGTCTACATGCTGCTCGCTGACTTGAGCTCAGTAAACCCTTGTACCTAATGTGACAATGTGTTAAATAATAAAACATGGTGTTTGATATTTCAATTTGTTTTGCTGTGAACATACTAAACATACCCAGGGCGGCTCCCCCCAGCCTGGGTATGATGTAACATTGGAGTAATAAACTATATAAACATTACTAAACTTGTTGTTCCCAAAACGGCTATTTTCATACCCTTCGGCCACCGCGCATGCGCAGAAGGCCGATATGTCAACCCCACCCCCAGCCCATTAGATGCCCCCTCCCCTAAGCTTCACTTGGATACCTCACTCGACCCCATCGGACCAGTTTATCTAGGGACTACTTTTTCTCCGCGGAAGGTTTTTCCCGCGACCGAATCACCGCCAGACATGACCGCGGATGAATACATTCTTGCACTCACTCACACCGGCCGCCATCTTAAACCCACCACCCACCACCCACCCACATCTATATCTCTATAAAAATGAAGCGGGCATTCTCTTTCGTCGACTTTATGACAAAAGAGATGATTACAATTTCAACATCGTAAACTATCCCTTTCTGGACAGTAACAGCATGAAAGATATATACCCATCTTCTAAGGATTTTAATAAGGGCACATCATATTTAGACAGATTTATTTTATCAAAAAATGAAAAAACTTCGTGAATAACTGTCTTTTTAGTGTATGTGGTACTTCATAATATTGTTTTTACCATAACAGACCTCTGTTAGAATACCCTGCATATAGAGTATACATTTCTCGCTTAGTCGCATGCAGTTGCTAAATCATTTTAACAATTTTCATCAATGTCATAAAACATCACTACGATACGTGTTCGACGAGGCTTTTCAATTAAGCGTTCAGTTTAGTTATATATACCAGACAAAATAGATAAAATAATACGTGTTAGTGATACGGATTTCATTAAGTCTTGCTTAAGTTAACCGTTTCCCGCGTGTAGAAAATTTATTTCCTGTGTTCATACTAATATTTTTTTTCTGTATGTCTGATTGGATGTCGGTGTTAGTAGTATCAGGTGGCCGCGGATCTTCTTTGTTAACGAAGGTTGACTACTGAATCTCCAATGTGGCGCTTGTATTGATCAATCATTTCCACATAAAAATACTGGTAAATTGTATCGATTTGAAGATAGAAATATCATTTTCTGTCTATCCCCCATTACTGAAACTGTTTGGCCTTTCTTGGGAAGAAAAAATTATATATATTTATGCTGTGTTCGCGTTCGGAATTTAGAACTTATAGTGTCATGTGCATGAAGGCTTTTAGATTAGAGACGCGGAAATTGGAGACTCTGGTATTGTTCTTTAATTACGTTGTTGTAATGATATTGACTTTTCCGTAGAATATTTCACAATCCGCCTTGGCTTTATTAATTCGAATTCCTCGCGAAGCCAATCAATCCGATCTTTGATCTGCAGCAAGCCTTTCATCCAGAACTACTTTTGTTGGTGTTGCACGCATCTGAAGGAGAAAGACAAATACTAGTATCCCAAGACATGAACGGACTCCCTGCTAATCCCCAGCCATACTGTTGGTGTTAAGTAAATTGACGCCTTCATATACTACGGGTTCCATACAGTCGTTATTTGGGGTTATTTTCCAAAATAGACTGCTAGAATCTATTTTCTTCCGTCACAATATAGCTTCTTGAAATACTACTACTTTGTGGGATAATTGACCCGCCCGCCATTCCTTACTATTTTTTTGCGACAATCTAGAGCAGAATTTATAAGAATTGCCTTCGGTGAATATTCATGAACAATGAACACGTAATTGAAAAAAACCCATATATTCTAACGAAATGGGTATACTGCATTAAACACCTATAACATTATCCTTGCAAAATAACCAAACTTCTGCAAAGCACTATAGGTAACTCAGTTAACGCCACTGCATTACGTATATATATATCTAGTTGTGTGATTACAAGTATTTACTTTAGGTATGCCGTCATGTATAAAGATTGTAAATTAAAGTCACTGTTGTTTCTAAATACGATAGAATAAGTATGCACTCTCACAATTAAACGTAACATTAAAAGGGTCGTGGAAAACCATGTTTGCATGTCACAAACCTAAAATCACAATGATTTGTACAGAGGGTAAACTCTCAGTTTGGTTACAGACACGACGGACTATTTCTTTTATTACCCTCTTATTTCTAGACAAATATGGAACTGTGTATTGCCTGCTTAAAATGAATCAAGTCTTGGACGGATAAGCCATAATGGATGTCGGCTGTCGATTGGATGTATATTCTGATGACTTTGCTGCAGTCATGTTACACCTTACTATATTTCGGATCGATAATACCAAGTCTCAAATTTTAAGTTACTAAACACATATTACAACTTTAGCCGGAAGAACTACCATCATTTTGCTGTATGAGGTATGAAAATAACTAAAAGGGTTTCACAAATCGGGACTGTCCGTCAGACTGTCGAATCAGTAAAGTATTATGACACGGTGTTACATTATTACAAGGTATCCACATGAACATGTAGATTGAAAGCGTGGACGAGATAAAGGGGGATCACTCTTCATGTTTGGGATATCTTTGGGCAGAATGCAGTCAGGATATCAGCCTCTGGGGGATTTGACTTTTACTCAGTAGACTGGCATTTCTCCACCACCAAGGCGTGTTATTTCCTAACGGAATCAATTAACATTTGCTTACGCATCCAGTCATGAATATTTAATATTCGAAATCGAAGGACTGCCAAATTTACCAAGGACTGCCAAATTTATCGAAGGACTGAAATATTCCAAGGCTCTCATGTTAACATAACTTTAATGATATAGTCAGTGAGAGAAAAGTGTTATTTACCTTAGTCTAACCGTTTTGTACATGCATGCATATATGAAAAGAGATAGATAATGTTAAATTTAGGCTCTCAATGATATCGCATATATCAAGCATAAGTCCATGGTTATATTGTACTTTGGTGGTAGGGGTACAGATATCATTTAACCAAACACATAGATATTACGAAGATGACAGCCGTTTCCCTTTTCGCTGCGATGGTTTACACGAAAAACCGGCTCAGTTATAAAAATCCATATCTCCGTAAATATGAAATGTCCAAACTTTTTACGTCAAGACAATATTCTCTTATATGTGTACTTCCTATTTCCCGCAGGAATTTATGCAATATAAATTCTTTCCGCAATAAACTTACAATTTACTGGTAATGGTAACGAAATTCTCCGTGTCAATTTGAGCTGGATATGAAAACGCACTGAGTCACACGTGCACTGGCAACAATTCGCAACAGTGTAATGAAATGTGTTCATATTTTAGGCGCCCATTTTCTACGACCTATACAGCCAACGTGGTTTATTAATATGCACACACATATGTTTTTCTTATAGTTCATTGGCTGAACCGCGAGGCCGGGGGAAAAATATCAAACTTGTTTGATAATTTCGCCTCGCGAGGGCAAATCCTCAGCGTGTGCGGCGAACGCAAGCCAACAGCTCAGCAGTTTTACCGGACAGGCCAATGAATCGCATGTTATTTTCACTCGATTCATACGCTCGACTCTTCAAAATGGACTTGAAGAAGACGTTATGCGGGAACTGAAATCAATTTCTTGAAACTTTTGCTCACCGTGCGCGCTGAAACAACAAGAGAGCTGACAGGCAATTGAGGCCGTTAGCTCAGCTGATATCTCTCGTGTGCGCCGGGCTTAACACCAGGCAGAGCCAGGAAACATGTGTGTGTGTACCGGATTTACCGATGGAAATATCTGTGAATTTCGAAAAAATATATATGGAAATGAGATTCGTGGTGATACCCATATTTTTTTAGCATACGAATGCATCGTGATGAAGGCTTCATGGTGTGTTATACCCACCTAGGAAAAAAACAGCCCGCAGATATGCATCAAACGTCCGGGAGTATGGAATATAGGTATGCTCCAGCTATATAACAGTCAGTGCTATAACAGTCATCAGTGGTATAAGTTCAGTTCAGGAATGTGGATTATGATCGAACTCCAGGTATACCTTCAATTTACAACTAAAAAGTATTTTATTGATTTTTCTAGTCGATATATTTCAGTTCTAGGATAGGTATTGGTGACAGACGTTCGGTGTGCCTGAACCGCGGGCCAAAAAAGTCACAGGAACCTGAACACCAGGAAACAGTTGTAAATCTTGATTCTATGCTATGACTCTAATTCAGGGCTTTTTATAATATGACCAGATTCGAGGTATACCATAAAGTCATGGTAAAAGAGAAACGTATAAATAATTATGTTATGTCTCTACATGTAATGTTTGTAAATCTGGGTTGTGTACTGTCTCCAAACTTTTAATATACCTGTTAATAACCACAAGAGAAAAAAACGTCCTGTTAATTTTTAGGCGAAAATATCAACATGATCAATGGTGACTAATTATAAACGGAAATATTGCTGTATTTGAGGAAAGCTAATTGTTGTGCTTCAAAAGTGTAATATGGTTCACTGTGGAGCGGGTGTATATTGTTCTCCGGTTCAATATGTTTTCATCTGATGAACATCATATACAAAGTGAGGAAAAAGGATATCAAGTAAAATTGTTGATTAATTACCGCTATAATCAGTCTAGCAAAGTACGAATTTGAGTAGCGTTACTATTTTTGATAACGCGTCAACAAATCGATACTATAAACAATAAAGAAACACAATTTTGAATTACGTGACAGTTTTTATTAACACCAAAGTCTGCTACGGAAAAAAAATAACACAGATTTGAATTGGATTTTAGAAGTTACTAGAAACAGTAACGAAGAAGTACAGTTGTCTCCCTTAGTCGAAATGATTTGGGTCATCTTTTCGCTGCTGAACGAAGGATTTCGACACTTAAAGAAGGCCAACACACATATTGAACCTTACGCAAAAATTAATTAAAACAACTTTAAAATTGTGTAATTAAGTTAATTAGCCACAATCTGTAAGAAAATTGAGTAATTCAAAACGAAATATTATTCCCATACACTTATTTGTGGTCTAGTTGCGTGCAAAATAAGATGAGGAGCTGATCGCCAGAAATAGATACGTAAATGTTGCGTATTCAACTATTGAAAAACTGGTTTATAATTACAAAAAAAAATCGTAACCAGAAAATGATTAAACATTGGAAATAACAGACACCAACACGATAGCATTGTTGCTGATTTCAGTAACGAAGCATTTTATTACTAAAATTTTGCTAATAAAGTTATCGATTTTCGTACTTTACTGGAGTGATAATTCTTTTTTCTGCTTTCGAGAAAGCGGATATAAATTTCTAGTCAGGTGCTAATGATTCACCGTTCTGACATATCTTATAATACACACACATTTCATTTGGTAATGGTGTTCAAACAGGACAGGGGCATGTCGTTCTAGAAAGCCAATCAAATACGTTCACTCAACATTCGGCCCGTGAATTATAGATTTTCTATCGGTGTAAGATTGGATCGAACCGTTTATGTCAATGAATTCATTTTAGCTTGCTGAAAAAGCACAAACGATAGAAACCATCAAGATCGGATAACACGTATTTTCAGCTTTTTATATGAGGATGAGAAAGTATATTCAGATGCCAAGTTCAGTCTGTGCTGATAATAGGAACAAGTTGTTAAGTTAGAATCACTAATACGTGTCGAAAAGACCCAGTACAGGTCATAAAGCGTATGCGGAGTGTGGTCAATATCGTAAACTGAAGGCAAAATACAATCGTAGCATGCAATGCCCCTTAACACTGAGCTTGAGGCTGTATAAATGTCGTGTGTGTTGTGTTTTACTTCTCCATGGTGTTCAACTGAGCAATCACAATTAAAGCATGGTTGGGATACTTCATACTGTAGCAAATAACTTTGAAATGCATTTGGATTAAGGAATAATGGTCTGTGATTAGATTTTATGTAAATAACATCGTCATGTCCTGCTCTCATCATTGAAAACTGTTGACCGCTTCTCTTTTGCATGAAACCATCTTGTCTTTATTTTAATTTTTATTTTATACATATTCGAAATTTATGCTGTCGCACGATTATTGACTCGGATATGATGTCACCGGAAGTGAAGTCATCGTCACGTCACGCCACGTGACGTCATCAGCCTCCGCCACAATACGACAGAATTTCCGCTTCATATACTACTGAAGTACTATGTTCCTGCTACCACAGGTACCTACATATCTATAATAGAATGCCCACAATAGACCTACATGCTGTTTTCGCTTGATAGTGAGAAATAATATGCAAAGAGTAAGGAGTATATTCAAATTTGTAACAAAATGGATGTTCTGTTCTGAAAATAATACTCGAGAGACATGTGCAATGGCTTACATAATGCGACCTGTGACGCGAACGTCCGCCGTGTGTAGCATTTGAAAGAAATTTCCAAACGTGACGTGCAACGAACGTTCGCGTCACGTTCTCGTCACCATCTGCCAATAGATTAACCTAGGGAATCGCCGAGGTACAAATGCGATACCCGTTTATCAAAATATTGTCTATAACTCACGCATTTACTGCAGTGTTATATAAATATATACATACAGACAGGCTTACAGGTACCTAATATTTGAAGCACACAAGAGTATGCACAGAATAATCTTAAAGTAAGAATGATAGGTCTGACTATCCTGTTGGATGCATATATTGCGATCATCGCCAGAGAGTGATACACATTCGCTCAAACATATGTAATACAGTATATATGCAGTACGGAGCGGGAGTCACAGACGGCGATGATCCATGCCTCGATTATACAGCTCGTTGTATTAGTTCTATCAGGATTCTATGTGCACTTTCCTTCAGTGCCCATGATCATGGATAAATTCAAATAATTCTTCAGGGACTTCGTTACCTTTCAACCGCAGAAAAGTTGGTGATAAGCCCACTAAATAACAGTCTTATAATTGGCAAAAACAGCATATACCAAAAAATCAGATATTTTGACAATATTATTTTTCATATAAATCAATGTTTCCGAATGAATCAGAGAAAATCAGAGAGCTGGGATTCCAGGGAGCACTTAAAAATGAACACTTAGTATATAACCTCAGAATAAAGTAACACGGTAAACATTTAAATATTTTACCTATATTTTGTCACATGTATTACTGATTGAAATTAGCCACGGAAAAGGCCCTTTCACAATGACGATTTCTGGCAATAGATCGAGAGCCAAAATCGCATGTTAATATATGAGAAAACCTCAAAATTCAAAGTGTAGGTAATCTGATCACCAAGTGTATAATTGACCAAACACATCGATACTCATTCACAGCACCGTATAAGCATCACTAGACATGCACGATTATATGTTTGACCAAACAATTGGATAAATTAATCATTCAAAACACTGTATAGGACAGCGCGGACTTCGATGTGACTGCCGATCTGTTGGCCTCCCTCCCAGAGATTTGCCGTTGATCTTCAACCCAGGAGTGAATGGGCCTATCAGGTCTTTGTCGATATATTTTATACACAGACGATAAAATTTTGAAATTACAATATGTTGGCAAACTATTTTTTTTATAAATACTAAAATAGTAGACTTCAAATAAGCGGGGTTGATTTTTACAGCGACATGTGTCCATTTGACCTATCTAAATGCATGTTAAGAGTCAACGGCTCAATCAAGCGAAACAGAGACGAGTCAAAAAGGACTTCTTGATAACAACTTGTTTATCTGTGTTTTAATTCGAGCGACATTCTACAGAAGATTATGTATGTGTATATAGAATCTCGAATTAGAATACGGCAATACTAATGAAACATACAGCTGTCATTTATAATTCATGATCAAATGTGCACATGAAAGAAATAAGATTCGTAATTTCTCAAAATTTGCTTATAACCGTTTTCAAAGCCTTGACGTGGAACAAGTTTAACTCCAGAAAATGATAAACATGAAATTGTTCATATTGGTGTAACATAATCACTTGTTTCTGTAATCATGATTTTCAGGGTGATGTTTATTTTGGAAAAGTAATGTGACCAGACGTTGTAACCAGACTATCCATGAATTTGATATAAAGGCTATATAGTATGAGGTTATATAGAGCTACCATCGCTCAACATGTGCTGATACAAACTAATCCTCCTGTATGGCGTTGTGTAAACACTAGATGACTTAAATTTCTAAGCTCCGTGATTTACACTTGGCCACGAATTTTATTTTGTTTTCTATCTTGTTTATTCTGCGAATTGGACCAGATAAACTAGCTCGCAGAAATGTAACATGCTGACAGTGATTATACAAATATATAGGTTACTGTGTCTAACTGCACGTATAGAATAAACTGTTGGTAAAGAACGAATCCACGACATCTCGGCATGCGATATTTCGGTAAGCGAAATTTCGGCACGCGACATTTCGGCACCTTTTTTTACGGGCCAATTAAACTGAAAGATTTTCACATCTTCTTTTAACATATGATTAACATATGAACACCATTTTAAGGGTTACCAAAAAACCCCATCACATATTATTTTCTATACTACTTCAACAAGAAAACGAATAAAACATGGTAAATGATAACATCTCAAGACAAGGTTATTTCATATTTTATGATTTTTTATTGCTTCCGTAGGCTGTTCTTAGTTACATGATCAATAATTTAAACAAAGTAAATAAAATCTAAAATGACATGCACGTCTCAAGGTACAGTTTTATCTACTATCACTGAGACAATATGTAGCACATTTAAAAGCAGATCAAAGTTCGTAGAGTGAGATGTGCAATTTACACCAAAAGCAAGTCCGCTTTAAAGTGTCAGAAGATGCGTAAGCACAATATTATAATATAGCTGAAATACAAGAAGGAAATGACAAGAAATTATTATAATTTTTATAAATTATTAAGTTCAAAATTTATCAATTCTATCATACATCCGGTCTGAAATCGCTATTTCCATATTAAGTTGGTGTTTTGTCCGATTTTCCTATTTTGGGAGTTTTGTCCGTGGGTCCAGACTGAATCATGTAGCCAACATTATATCCATATACTTTGCTTGCCATGATGCATGTTTGGACTGGGAGTCGTCTGTTCTCCGCTATATATGGAGACTGGGGTGCCTGACCCATTGTCGAATATTTGCGCAGGGAGACGTTGAAGCAATTGGAACATCCTAGTCTAAAATAAAGTCGAACTATTTGAATTTCATATAGTTTTGAGCAATATGACACTAAGTCATATATGTTATACTATGTATCTATTCCAGATGGTACAATTTTGTTCGTATATAAGTTGTGGGCTAATATAAACGAAACATTATATTCACTTTAACAGTACAAATTTCATTTTCGTTCTCTGCTTGTGTTTCCTAGAAATTCAAGATAATTCGCATTGTATCTGGGCAATGCAAATGTTGACAATTCTACGGAATTATTTAACAAAATCATATCTCAGCATTAAGCTAGGAATAAATTAATGTTGTTATCTCATTTGTGTGCCCGTGATCATGCTGCGACTGCTCTGTGATGCAATGTTCACACTAGGTCATTTCCAGCGTGACAGACGGGACAAGAGATAGCCACCCTGTGATGTTAACGCAACTCTCTACCAAACTAAAGTTAATAAAAATCTAAGCAAAAACTTACCAGTGGTTAGTGAACTATTTGTCCTTTAACTTAAGACAGAAACATTGAAATAATTATTATTAATATTTTCTTTTCAACTGGAATTGACAAATGTGACAGACGGGACAAGCAGGGACCACACATTTGAAAAAGGAATATACAAGATAGATTTCTATCTCCTTCTCAAATGAAAATCAACTTTTAATGTAAATCAGATGTTAGTGGACTAATCAAGGAATCAGAGTTAGGGTTAACGTTTTTTCTATGAAGAAGATTAATTATGGATTTTTGCCAATTAGTGACGTGACAGACGGGACAACTTATTGTGACAGGCGGGACATTATCTCATGGCCTATAAATTATCTTCCTGTTTCCAGACTTTTTTAATCATGTAGATCAATGCTACAATTAAGATGTTCATTGCGCACTAGTTGACTTCACATTGTTTGGTTTTAGGTCATATTTTCACAAAATCCGCTGTTATCCGTTCAGTGTCCCGTCTGTCACATGTCCCGTCTGTCACAAGTTAATGTATTTACACATTTGTATGTATTTTGTATTGCAAACTTAATTTTTCAAGGCATTATAGGTTTGTGCATTCATCAGAATGTTCATTGCATCTAGATTACTAAACATTGTTTCGTTTGGGGCCATATGAACGCAAAACTCAATAATCTATGGCTGCTTTTTGAAGCGTTTTGTGACAGACGGGACAGATATGGAGTTGAAATTTATATCAGCGTATTTGACCAAGAATGAAACAATTGATTGCATCTGGTTGAGAGGTGTTACAGTAGATAAATAATAATGTTACTGGCTTTTTTTCCTTCTTAAAATTTATTGTACTCAAGAAAAACCTAAAAAATCATCCGTTTTTGTGACAGACGGGACACCTACACCACGCAGTAAAATTTTTCAATTATTTTGGAAATAATTACTTTAATTGTAAAATGGTATATATCTGTGGAACTTAGACATGATGGTGTATTTAAACAAGTGAGAAATGACTACATTGTAGTCAAAACCTGCGGCAGTGGCAATAATACAGTGAAAGACATATCAGCGGAGGTAGTGGTAATTGTAGAAAAAAGCGCCATCTGCCGGTGTTTTTATGCCAAGGGAAGTAATTTTCAACTTGTAACCCACAATTGTAGGGATTGCGTAATAGTTCTGATATCATATATATATATATTCACTTTCCCCATTCAAAATCCGACGATTTTGACTCGGCCGTGTCGTCTATACTGAATTGACAGACGAACTCACCATGATCGCTCTGGCAATGTTTTGGTACAAGTATCGTGTATGCCAAGTTTCAAAACATTCGGTTAAGTCGTTACTTTTTGCAAATCAAAAAGGCTTTCAAATATTTGGAAATCCAAACAAATTTCGAGGATTTAGTCATAGCGCGAAAATCTTCGCTCTTCAGTCTCCATTATCGCTTAATTTGCCGATCAAAATGGAAAATTTATATTTCCTTCAAAGTTATTTTTCAATAAATTTAGTATCAGGTCTATCACTTCGATCTGTGAAACTACGGAATGAGATTTAAGGCTTTATCGAACTGTCCAAGAGGCATAATGACACATTTTCACTATTCAAATTGAGGCCTGTTACAGTCTTGATATTCGATTAAAATAATTAATTAGGTTTCTGCATTTACGTTCGTTATCATCTGCGAACTAAATTGCTTGCCACTCTTTTCCACGCAGTAAGTCAATACCAAGACATGGCTTGCTTCTTCTATATAAATGATTAACTATTTCATTCTTAGGAAATATCATCTCAACTGACATGTTCGGCCAAGCCTTTTCGAAGGTTGCTAATTTTATTAATTTCTTTTCTTTAAAATCAAATTCTGCAAACTAGAAACATTTCTAGTCAGTATCTATGGATATCTTCCTATACTCAATTCGCGAATATGTTTGTCACTAAGTCATTCCGAAGGTGTTTCATGTGCGAAGTTTCGGGGCTAGTTCACTAAACAAGGTCTGTGTGTAAGAGAATGATGTCGAATTCTCGTTATTATCTTTTGATACATCAAATTGTTGCATTCGCGAAAATGACTGCCAAGTTAAAGTCAATGCGAAAGGTATCTAAGTATCAAAATCAAACTCAAAAACCCCTCCAGGAAAACAAAGGCCATAGCTTTTGGCCACGAGGTCAACTAGATCGTTTTTATGGCCAGTAACTGCTATATATGACGTAATTCCATACGTAAAACTGATTGACAAAGTAACGTAAATTTTGTATAGAACCAGTAAATTCTAGCAGAAAAGGGCTCCGTCTTGAGAGAATGATGTCAAATGCAATATGTTTCTGCGCATTGTTTGCTGATACACATAAGTATTGAATTTACGGAAGTGATTAATGCTATTCTAAAGGGATTCTGAGTGCGGAAGAGGACGGGAACATCAATACCAGCGAATCAAGGCCCTGGCTTGCGAGAATGAGGATAGAGGCTGTGGTCCGAAAGAGAATCATTCAAAATAGCTATTTGCAAAATGTCATGCTTGTAACCGAAAGTGCTCAATATAACTGCACGACTGCGAGGTATTGTTCGCCCACAGGGGTGTCTAACTCATTAAATACCACATAGTCATTTCTGTCCCTTCGAAGTGGGCTACCATTTGAAATTGTCCGGTAATGAGTGAGTCCATCTGAATCCTTTCGTCGGCAAAATAAGCATTCAAGATTCAAGATTTTATTGTACAAACACCAGTCAAAGGCAGAGTACAAAATTTTAAGAGGAATACAACAAGAGAAACAATGGAACAGTGACATGAATATTAATATTTATATATATGTTATATCTGAGAGATATGTTATATCTGAGAGATATGTTATATCTGAGTGTTACCGTTGATATTAGAACCTTGATTTTTGGCATTGAAGTGCATCAGGGGACTGTTACCAGCATGTTTCGAGCTGACCTACTTTTGATGAAAATTTCTGGTGATTTTTGATTAAAATCACTGGTGAATATAACTTGAGCCGTGCCCATCTTAATATAGGCAGGATTTCAACTGGGGGTCCAATAGTTCAGCGTACGTCAGAGTCCTAATGGCTACCCTACTTCTTATGTCCTGTGACGTTATTCACACTGGGCATGAAGGTGCATTAGGGGACTGCTGCCAGCATGTTTCGAGCTGACTTACTTTTGGTGATTTTTGATTAAAATCACTGGTGATTCGAACTTGGGCCGTGCCCATCTTAATATTGGCAGGATTTCAACTGGGGGTCCAAGCGAGTCCTAATGCCTACCCTACTTCGTAGCCTAGGTCCTTTGACGTTATTCACACTATTCTCATGTATAATAAATCCAATCCGGAAATTAACGAAGCAATAATTAATTCCACCGAATATAGTTGCAAATGAATTCAAACGAGCTTGAAGACAGTGTTGTCATGTGAGATCGGAGGTTGAAAAGAAAAGTGTGGCAGAGATCACACTCTCTTAGCGCATGCGCATTTCAAAAAGTCACAAGAAGAAGAACAAGAACAACAACAACAACAACAACGCGAGCCTCCCGTAGACCTGCGTGCCGCAGGTAAAAACAAAGAAACATTTTGTTTAGTTAAGTTTCTATGTCTGGAGGAAAATCTTGAATTTGGTATACAT
>JAVTVY010033401.1:0-14505 GCA_036873755.1 Hanleya hanleyi
GAGAATTTATCAACAATTCGGCCCAGCTCATCGCCGTCTACACAAACTACGGAGATGTCTGCTGCATCTGTAATATCATCACTTCCTGTCATCGGTGACTATTACACCAGTATCCGGTTTTGCTGAATCTGACCGTTCATTTTTGAATGTGCCGAGATTATATAGGGCTCTGCCGCAACCATTGTCAGCACCCCGCAGCTTCTCAACCGGTACTACAACCACGTACGCCTGGGTCCAGTTATGACTTCCGGTCTACGTCTATTCCGAGTTTCTCGGATATCTTCATGCAACCTCTTACATCATACCTTCCGGTATCATCTTACCTTCCGGTATCATTGTTCGGAACTCCCGCTTCTGTTCTTGCGCATGTTCCGACTTCGGCAACTACATCCTTCTACAGGCTTGCTGCAACTTGTGATGTTCTGTTACGTAATCGTTGTATGATGTTCCGGTTCAACCATCGATGTTTAGTTCTCCAGTTACATCATCGATGTATTGTGTTCCGGTTACGTCATCGATGTGTAGCAGACCGGCTGATTCCTACACTGCTCCGACTTACTCTCCATTTCCTGTTCGTCATGCGGTGTACAGGCCTACATCATATCCTTCGGTGGCTTCTGTAGTCCGATGTACCTCGTAGTGTGACTTCTCCTGTTACAACGGTTGTGTCACATTCGACTTCCGGTACATCGGGTGTTTACTGTCGTTTTCCATCTTTCGATACGTGAAGTAAAGGTTGCACATCTACATCTGCTGTTATATACGGCGCATGTTTCAACTTACGTGGCTTCAGCTTCCGATTATACAGACATTCGACGTATCACTGAGCTATTTATTCTACGATAAAAGAATAAATACCTGTTCCATTGTGCTGTTTATTCGACGATAAGAATTACATGCCTATACTCAGCTATACACAGCCCTTGTATTCCCCCGTATCTGTTCATTACGGAAGAAAGAGGGGGGACGCAAAAGGGGCCTCATCGTATCCTATTGTTTCGGTTGCTCGGCCACATCCGGTAACGTTGAATGTTATCAACATTCGACTTCCGGTTATGCAGATCTTCACTTCCATCTCTAATCTGTGAGGCATACGGTATCGTATTTAGACCTATGCCTATCTTCATACACAGGTAGTGAATGTTGCTCATCTGCACCTTCGGCCTAAGTACCCAGTTAGACCGACAATCTCTCAACGACTTCTGTCACTTCCGGACTGGAAGTACAGATTGTGTCACCATGTGGCTGCTTCCTATAACAACTCACCGGTGACGTATACACAGTTATTGAGAGTTTCCTGTCTTCATCGTATGTTGTGAAGACACCTGATCATCATTTACGGCGTTTTACGTATTGGTTTCGACCGTGCAAACGCCTACTTTGGTGACAACGGAACTGTTGTTCTTTTATGGATTCGGATATTTGACCACTCCATTGCTTCAACCGTTTCCGTTTTGGCAAATTTTCACCGCTGTGTCTCGCTCTACAGTTTTGAGAAAGCAGGTGATTTATTCCCATATCTAGCTGCCAGAAGTTCTGCCTATCTTCATAGCGCATTCCTTCTTTTAAGGGGCTACGGCGTTCTACGTATTGGTTTCGACCGTACAAACGTCGGCAATCTCTCATCGGCGTCTGTGACTTCGGAGAGGAAGTACAGATTATGTCACCATTTTGCTGTTTCTTATAACAACTTACTGTTGACGATTACGCAACTATTGAGAGTATCCTGTTTTCACATTTAACTTACAATCGTAAGTTGTGAAGACATATGTTCATCAACTACAGCGTTCTACGTATTGGTTTCGATCATACAAATGCCTGCTTTGATGTCAACGAAACGGTTGTTGTTTTATGGATTCGGATACTTGGCCACTCCATTGCTTCAATCGTTTCCGATTTGGCGAATTTTCACCGCTGTATCTCGCTCTTCAGTTTCGAGATTGCAGGTGATTTATTCCCATATCTAGCTGCCTGAAGTTCTGCCTATCTTCATAGCGCATTCCTTCCTGTCTACGACATCTGTCAACTAGCAACGTTGGTATCTGGTCGTATGACTTTGCAGCTGGGCAGTATGACGTCAATTCCGGTTTTCACTCCGGTTTGTAACTCATTCTGCAGGGTCACATCATCACCCGGGCCCTCTAGTCAGCTTTACAATGGTCTTTGGGTCTTAACGAGGGTTTGCGCATGCGCATTCCTTTACCGTCCATCAGTTTCCGGTTCCTCGTTGATCCATATGACTTATGTAGACCCGGACGATTGGGTGTTGCTGTTGCGTCATGAATGGAGCATTATCTCCAGGTATGACTTATTGTCAGAATTTGGATCAAATTCGTTTGAACCATACATTTTGGGTCTGTTTCGTTCAACTATTTGTACGTCACATCTATTCCCAAAAAATTCTGACAATGCTTGCTGTGTTTGGTCATCTTAACGAAACAAGGAGAGATCGTACTTTCCTAGAATTTCGGCCCTATGGGATCCTGATCGATCCTCTGGGTATTCCACTTCGACTGTGTCTTTAGAGGTATAGTGAACGTGTTCACTAAAGAAATCCTCTTATGGAGACCTGCTTCGACTCGTCTCCTTCCGCACACAGCTCATCATGGGATTGTGATTACGCTGGTCAGTTACGCCAGAACATGTTATCTGGCTAAACTTGACATGGATTGGTTTCGTTGGAACCGTTTCTGTTAAAATCGCATTCCCTCATCTTCTCTACTTCCGGTGGAGAATGTGGAATTGATGACAGACTTTTCGGTGATCATGACGTACTCGCTTGCCGCGACCTAGGGACTTCATCTCCGATGTCACGTAACCAGAAGAAACTACGATTTACCTATTCTTCTTGGGGTTACATCCCTATTGCGGCTAAACTACTCCTGGCAGGCGAGTGTCCAGGGTGGTGTATGAGACTGCGTCGCCTCGTCATCGTTTCCTCAGTTTGCAGCGGAATAGTTCCAGCAACATGATCGGTTTGGTAGGCAAGCTTCAGTGGATACTCTTTCAGTTTCCACGATACTTGTCTCATACCGAGCTATCCCGGACTTACTCAGTTCTGTATTACCTGTAGCGTAAGCACAGGAACTATTTTTCTCTTCTGTCTTTCCTCTTCTATAGTGGATGACAATATGGAAGAGCCTTCATTCCGGCGGTAATGTTGCTGTTCTTTTCTTCCGACACTGAGGTATCATTGCGGTGGCGTTGAAGAGTTCGTCCTAGTACGCACCTAATCCTTTTGGAGGTCAAATCTCACCTGTACTGCTCTAATTTGCACGGAGAACATTTGACCGGTGTTTCTTCCCCCGTCTCAGCCATTCTGCTAAGACGGCATCGAGGAGGGCTGGAGAACATATTTGGTCCGAGAATTGACAGTCGTCTCGTTACAGCGGAAGTCAACAGATTCTCAATAACCAACGCTTGTTTTGTGTCAGACATCATAGCTTTTGACCTTCATCAACAAGCGCAGGGAACAGTGATGTCTTTTCCCAGTGACTACTGCTTTTAGGGATCGTCGCTACGAGTTTGTCACGTTTCCGGTATATCGAACTCTTTATCAGGTTCTTACGACCGGGTGACAGCTACTCGTAGACCGCCAGGTCGAATGCTCCAGTTATGAGAAATTTCAGCGACTTTATGATTCCGGTTTATATTTCTCATACTACGATCCCAGCAGTCATGGCAGCGTCTTGCGTACGTTTATGGCGTATCCTTGCTGGAGGGCACATTCTTCGGCCGCTGCTACTCTGATGACGTCTTTTTCAGCGACCGGCTTCCGGTCAGTGGCATCAGTACATGTTATCTGACCCAGTTCCGGTTTTCCCCATCAGCCAGCTTTTCTTCTAGAAAATGATTGGTTTGTCTTCAGAGCATCTTCACGTAATACGTCTTCCAGAACAAGAAGCCCTTCCATCTCGGGTGTTTTCATCGAGGACGCCATATATAGTAGCTCCTCTCTTCACCTTACATCCGATTTAAACGTATCGGTTAGGAACGGAGATCTTGTTCAGCGAGCGACGTATGTGTAATGATATGCGATATCTCGGGTTGTTCAGGTGTCAACGCCTCGTTCCACGTAAATCTTTCTTCCACTTCCTGGAGAAGGATGGATGGATGGAGTCGTTTGTTCACTCCGTCGCTTTCCGATGGATACTGAGATTCACTCCAGACGTTGCAGTTCCGGAGCTGGTTTTGGTGCTGTATCGTTTTCAGGAGTGTCTTTCAGCCTACATGTACGACATCAAATAATAACCTACTGTGATCATAGATGACGATGTTTTTAATCTGGTAGCTTGTTACCGCGAGCGTCCGGCAGATACTTCATGTGGGAAACTATTATCTAGGTCTTGGTGCAGCTGATGGGCACTAAAACCGTAGTCATATTTTTCCTCCCAGACTTCGCTAATTTATGCATTGTCGTGTGTTACATGAAGTATGAACCGGATTTTGTCATCCCAGCATATCTACGGGTTCTACACTTCCGGGATTTGTCATCAGTATCAGTCGCTTTATGACTTAATTTCCGGAGTCCGTCAACCCGCCTCTGTCCAAGTTAATTTAGTGATGGCAGAGTTATGGGCCCTCATAGCGCTCTCGTGTTATGACACGTGCGTTTGTTCTGGACCTTCGTCAACGGCATATTTGCGCCCTCTGCTAAAGCAGGAAATATGAAATATCTTCTTCCTAGCTTTCCAAAACTTCTCGTTTGGCGTACACGGACGTACCTGCGGAGGTAACACTCTCCTAGGTTTGGATTCATCAGATCAGGGCTGTACGGACATCCTGATTTCTATGATCTGACATTTCCGTGGACGACATTTGACATCTTGAGGGCCGTAATCTGGAGGTTTGGGATACGTCTGTCTGTCATCACCTCCGGAATTGGATGCTGTTGAGACGGGATTTCTACACTCTGGGTCCGCAGGTGGCGCCCAGTCGGTTGATAACCCGTCGACATGTATGCACTAGACCTAGTGAGTCTACCAATTTTAAAAATTGGTAAGTGTTTGCTCTCCCCAATTTTCAAAAAAATGGGGGGGGAAGACGTTTCGGTCTAGTGCCCTGTCAGCCTGTTCACAGTGCCCTCTTATCGGGGCCGGGTGATAGATCGATAGCCATAATATACTCATCTTACATGCGTTTATGGCGCTCGATTACCTGGCTGACTCCTGTTGTCCCCTTCGCCTATGCTTGAGATTCCTTTCTGTTTTCGACCACTATTCCTTCCGTCCTGTTATGATATTCTAGCAATAAGGTATGTGAAGGTAAGTTTTACAGCGCAAGAAATATGAAAAATTTGAAAATCATATTTTCCTATTTCTAAGCTTAAACTTACCTTCACATACTGTGATGGCCCTCCCAGCCTCCCCGCTAATGGGTTATTCACACTGCGATTGAATAGGAAAGAAGGAAGTGACGTGGTCGGACAGATTGGATTCTGGGTACTCGCGCATGGGCACTGGGGAGCACAGGGGATTATTTTGTTTCTGTGGTAATGTGTTACAATAGGCAATCGCGTAGGAACACGATAGCAATAAGGTATGTGAAGGTAAGTTTTACAGCGCAAGAAATTTGAAGATTTCCACATTAACACCAATTCTAACATGCTCCACGTTATAGCCGTGCGCTGATTGGTCCAGACCTCAAAAAATACGAAGATTATCACACGATAATCTTCATTTGTTTGTTGTGATCTGTTTCATTTCACGTGCCGAACTGGTGACGTCTCATTCTTGTGACGCAGTGCTACAAAGCTGAGCAACGATTGGTTCATTCACTGCGCAGTGGGCGGAATTCACACAGCTGCAGCTCGTGAACGAACAGCACGCGCGAGCATGGCCTGCAAACCAGTCACGAAAATCTTGCATCAAAACGGGATAAATTTGAAGAAAATTTGCCATTCCGCTTATGAAATGAGGAAATAGTCATCATTGTGCATGTTAGAATGGAGTTAATGACCTTCTTAGTGAATATTATGGTGTAATAATTTTCCGATGTTTAGTTTTAGACCTCATTTTTTGATTGACGGTCTAAAACTAAACATCGAAAAATTATTACATGATAATATTCACTAAGGCAGTCATTAACTCCTAAATACAAGACCTATCAGATCAGCCTGGTGTGATTTCTAGAATGCAAGGCCTGCATATAGTGTGAGAACCCTATAAATAGGGGTGAAATGTAGGAGATAACCGTCTTTAATTCTAAGAATAATTAATCACAGGATAATCCTGTTGAACGATGCAGTATAAATAATTTAAGTGACAGCCAGCAGAATATCACCAGTATCTAGTAATCATATAACCAGTACAACCGTCATCTTCAACGCACAAGAACCGTCCTTCTGCGAACAGCAAGCATCAGATAGGACATTCAATATTCAGCTGTCATACATAAAAGAATTTCCACTTCAATATTATAAACTGTAAGGCCTATTTTGTATGACAGTTAACACCAATTCCAAATTAATTTTTTTTTTAAAAAACACGCACAAGATGGTTTCCTACAAGAGAGAAGAAGTGAACAGTTTTTACTGACAGCAAGACATGATGTTATACATAAAATTCTAACCACGGACCATAAATCTATAAGTTATTACTGGTCTTGCTCGACTGGCTCAGTCAGGATCAAACGCTAGATGTCACTCAGGGCTTGCTTTTCCATCCAGGGGAATCCGATTCCCGCCAGCATTCTCACAGAATAATTATGCCTGGATGCGGCACCGTAGGAGTAGAATATTTCACAATACCCTACCCACTTCCTGCATCTTTTTCAGGCCAGGGGCCGATTTCATGAAACCTCACTTGAGACAAACTCGCGCATGGGCACTGGGGAGCACAGGGGATTATTTTGTTTCTGTGGTAATGTGTTACAATAGGCAATCGCGTAGGAACACGATAGCAATAAGGTATGTGAAGGTAAGTTTAAGCTTAGAAATAGGAAAATTGATTTTCAAATTTTTCATTTTCAAGAAACTGAAATCACCTCCTTTGAGTAAAATCTGTTACTCCAAGTTTGGACTTTTTAGAATCCTTGTGTCATTGGTGTGGGGAACATGTATTAGAAATGGAAAGGAATTGTTCTGAAGAGAGAAAATTCCATCTCCATTCAGTATCATACCAATTATGCAATCAGCCAGATATAATGCTTCATTCAGGACATTGTCAACTGATTACATGTAGGTGACGTTTTCCAAAAATATGGCCTCCAGATCATTGTTCATACATGTAGGTACTGCCCTACATGGACTCAATCCTCATGTTGAAGTTTGAATTAGTTTAACATGCTCAAGAATTTTGAATAACCTAAAAAAACAAGTGAGAAATGACTACATTGTAGTCAAAACCTGCGGCAGTGGCAATAATACAGTGAAAGACATATCAGCGGAGGTAGTGGTAATTGTAGAAAAAAGGCGCCATCTGCAAGTGTTTTCATGCCAAGGGAAGTAATTTTCAACTTCTAACCCACAATTGCAGGAATTGACTAATAGATTTGACACAATATATATATTCGCTTTCCTCGTTCAAAATCCGACGATGTTGACTGGTCCGTGCCGTCTATACTGAATTGACAGACGAAGTCACAATAATCGCTTTGGCAATGTCTTGGTACAAGTATCATGAATTCCAAGTTTCAAAACATTCCGTTCAGCCGTTGATTTTTGCAAATCAAAAAGGCTTTCAAATATTTGGAAATCCAAACAAATTTCAAGGATTTAGTCATAGCGCGAACATCTACGCTCTTCAGTCTCCTTCTCGCTTACTTTGCCGAGCAAAATGGAAAATTTATATTTCCGTCAAAGTTAATTTTCAATGAATTTATTATCAGGTCTATCACTTTGATCTGTGAAACTATGGAATGGGGTTGAAGGCTTTATCGAACTGTTCAAGAGGCATAATGACATTTTTCACGATTCGAATTGAGGCCTGTGACAGTCTTGATATTCGATTAGAATAATAAATTAAGTTTCTGCATTTATGTGCGTTATCATCTGCAAACTAAATACGGTACATTGACACTCTTTTCCATGCAGCAAGCCAATATCAATACATGGTTTGCTCCTTCTATACAAATGATTACCTATTTCATCCTTAGGAGATATCACCTCATCCGACATGTTTGGTCAAGCCTTTTCGAAGGTTGATAATTTTATTAATTTTTTTTTTTAAGTCAAATTCTGCAAATAAGAAACGTTTCTTGTCAGTATCTATGGATATCGCCCTATAATCAATTCGCGAATATATTTGTCATTAAGTCATTCGGGAGGTGATTTAAGTGCGAAATTTCAGGGTTAGTTCACTAAACAAGGTCTGTGTGTATAAGAGAATCATGTCGAATTCTCGTTATTATCTTTTGGTACATCAAATTATTGCATTCGCGAAAATGACTTCCAAGTCAATATGAAAGGTATCAAAATAAATTTAAAAAACTCTCAAGGAAATCAAGGTCCTAGCTTTTTACAACGAGATCAAATAGATCGCTTTTATGGTCAGTATCTGCTAATATATGACGTAATTTCATTCGTAAAACTGATTGACAAAGTAACGTAAATTGTGAAGTGTAGAACCAGTAAGTTCTAGCAGAAATTGGCTCTGACTTGAGAGAATGATGTCAAATGCAACATGTTTCTACCCGTTGTCTGCTGATACACATAAGTATTGATTTTACGGAAGTGATTAATGCAATTCTAAAGGGATTATGGGTGCGGAAGAGGACGAGAACATCAATACCAGCGAAGCAAGGCCCTGGCTTGCGAGAATGAGGATAGAGGGACTGTGTTCCGAAAGAGGATCATTCGAAATAGCCATGTGCCAAATTTCATGCTTGTAACCGAAAGTACACAATATAACTATGATGTACTGTTCGCGCATAGGGTTGTCGGACTCATTAAGTACTACATAGTCATTTATGTATTATAAAACCGTTTGCGCATAAAGTCAGTTTTGAGTATTATCCATGAGTCGGTATAGCTAAGACATTGACAACGAGGTCAAACAGATCGCTTTTATGGTCAGTATCTGCTAATATATGACGTAATTTCATTCGTAAAACTGATTGACAAAGTAACGTAAATTGTGAAGTGTAGAACCAGTAAGTTCTAGCAGAAATGGGCTCTGACTTGAGAGAATGATGTCAAATGCAACATGTTTCTGCCCGTTGTCTGCTGATACACATGAGTATTGATTTTACGGAAGTGATTAATGCAATTCTAAAGGGATTATGAGTGCGGAAGAGGACGAGAACATCAATACCAGCGAAGCAAGGCCCTGGCTTGCGAGAATGAGGATAGAGGGACTGGTTCCGAAAGAGGATCATTCGAAATAGCTGTGTGCCAAATTTCATGCTTGTAACCGAAAGTACACAATATAACTATGATGTACTGTTCGCGCATAGGGTTGTCGGACTCATTAAATAGTACATAGTCATTTATGTATTATAAAACCGGTTGCGCATAAAGTCAGTTTTGAGTATTATCAATGAGTCGGTATAGCTAAGACATTAAGTGCAAGTCCAGGGATTGGAGGGTCATTGTTTCGATTCCCACAGAGGGTTAAGTTATTCTTCCTTTCAAAACATATTTCCATATATGCGAATTGCTTGGTGGTAAAGTTAAACATCTTTATTCGGTGAAAGTTGCTGAGTTGTTCCGCTTACTTCTGAAACGTAATTGTTGCGTTTGTTTTTATGATGCATGATCTATAATTTGATACCAAGTATTATTCAATGTTAATCATAATGATAATGCGTTATTTGTTATGCTTCTTCGCCAATTTGTGTTTTATCTAGATTGGGTAGATAAAATGATTACTAGAAGTAGTGAACTTATTTTTCTACTTTCTAAGACAGTCGCCTGGGACTGTATGCAAATTAGCTGAACCACCGACAAGGTTGTGGCTCATCTTCTTTGGTATATAAGAAATCCAAGGATCTTAAATTGTGTATACATCTGCATACTGTTCAATGAAAATGGTAATATCTGAAGACAGTGACTGATGTGACGACCGACAGCTTTAAAGCGACTGACTTAAGAGAATTGAAGTCTGAACGGAAATCAACGAAGCAATAATTCATTCCACCGAATATAGTTGCAAATGAATTCAAACGCGCTTGAAGACAGTGGTTTCATGTGAGATCGGAGGTTGAAAAGAAAAGTGTGGCAGAGATCACACTCTCTTAGCGCATGCGCATTTCAAAAAGTCACAAGAACAACAAGGAGAACAACAACAACGCGAGCCTCCCGTAGACCTGCGTGCCGCAGGTAACAACATATAAAACCCTATTTTTATCATAAAAATTTCAGGTTAAAAATTGGTACCAGCATATTCCTATATTTTCTCTGTTTTCGCTGCCGACTGCTGAGAGACCTGACCTTATCATATTCATGATATAATGTGGTATATATGGTTAAAGCCTATGTATGGGGATTACATACTGTTTACAATGGGTCTGTATAGATAGGGGTAATTAACCCAATTCTCCAGATTATAATGTCTACAGCTGTCTGAACTGGTGACAGCTGGAAATAGTTCTGCCAATGGCCTTGCCCAAGTACATGATATACTAATAGATGTACATGTGCTAGGAACTACATGTATGTATAGAAGTAGCAAAAATGAAATCATGCACAGGAGTGCTGGAAATGAATATTTCAGTTTGTGCTCGAGTCGGGTCAATTCAAATATTTAATATCCGGTGATGCTCAACCTGGCAAAGATTAGATCTAGAAATAACTTGGTAAATTCTTCAGAATATAAATCGGTTGAACTTACCTGAGGAGAAAAAAACCCCACTTAATATTATTGTGACATAAGATTGTATTCACTTAACTTGCTGATCTTTTGTGATGGATTAGTCCATATAATCTCTATATTTTCTCCTCCATGCTTAATGTTATGGACTCCTTCACCCAGGGACTTCTAGACATTGCTGTAAGCAACACCATTCATGCTAGATAGGCATTTATCCAACACAGTACATGCCTGTCACTCACAGATGAAGTAGGATGGCATTTATTGGAAGTGACTTTGGCCTTGTGGATGCTCTCACATCCTTGGTCTCACTATTCCAATGACCCTGCCATTGTTATAACCTGGAGTCGCACTTTCCGCTACAAAAATATTTCGGACTCCTACATTGACTTTGTCAAGTGAATATTCTTCAAACATGTCTCACTAGCACATCAGCTCCCTAGCCATGCTTCGTCGGACAGCCATACCACCATGGCATGGCAGATCACAGGTTTGCCATAACAAAAACCACCTCTCTTTTTTTTAGGATTTCACAATCACATTCATGACCTCATGACTTCTCGGAATATGCTGCGCCGTGGGGCTCCCAGGGTTGACCTGGGATGTCATCATGTATACCCCAGGTCATGGTAAGAATAGGCCTCAGCTCCTCAAACAGCTTGTCGTAATTGGCGACTAACTGGGGCACCCATGGGTATCTGGGTGCGAAAGGAATAGGACCACACCCGTGGGGGTCCCAGGTGTAAAAAGGAATAGGACCCCACCCGTGGGGTTCCCGGGTGTGAATAGGAACAGGGCCCAAATGTTGTGACTAATTATGATTCAACGTCGCTTTCATCTATATTTCAGTATATGATATTCGTTCATTCAATCTGACTATGCTCATGTTTGAGCAAACTAAGAGCCAAACAATCTGTCATCTGTCTCATCCCCTGTGAAATATCAGTATAGGTGTTTGTCTCGACTTAAAGATCTCGTGTGATTCCCTTCCTATATTAAAGGATCATCATCCAGGGTTTTCTCAGCATAAACTTGGCTTGCCTCAGAGTATGGCGAATCAGTCTCCCACGTTGTTGACTGTTCCTTTCATTGACTGTTCCTTTCAACACACCATTCATATTTAATGTTGTTTAGGGATGGTACGGAGTGTACAGACCTGCATATATATGGTGGATGGACTAGCACAAAGAGATTACTTGTAGAGACTGTCTCAACATGTCATTCACATGAATGTAGTTGAATATACCCATATTGAACAATCACATAGGGGTGATTATTCCTTGGATGTAAAAGAAAAGTCACTTTGGCAACAGGTGCAAGATATTTGGTCAATTTTAAATGTGCTTTATACTGAAAACCCACCCATCTAGACTCATTGTTGTACCCAGACAGACTATTGTTCTCGTTTGTCTCGCAACATGAAAGAGGGACCAAATATTCAGCAATGATCACTTTTTGGAATAAACTTTCAAGGTTGTTATGTTCCTTCTCTTGCAGCATTGAAGTACCACAAATTGACGGAATGTTTCTGTCACGGAAATGATGTTTTTGTTAAATGGTTGGGGCTGACAATGTAGATGTAGACAAAAGCGAAATCAAACTGATTAAATTTTATGTCGAAGATTGACTGTTGAAGTCAATTTTCTGTAAAAGTCAATTTATAGACCCTCAACATTCAAGACATCTCATAGGTTCAAAAACCTTGTATGGGAAGACTTTTAATAACTTACACATATCACATGGAGACCACATGAACAACAGTCATCCTCTGTGTGAATACCATAGACTTTCAAAGGCTCAAACTGTCAAATAATTGAATTATTTGGGTCCAATTAGTGATAGATTGTTCTGAACTTTACATTTGGTCAGTGAGGACAATATGTGCTAATCTTCAACATTTCACTGGGCTTAGTAGATGGTTTATTACTACAGCATTATCTATCATGGCCGGTCTCGAGGGCTTAAAGCTATTGTCGGTCTGGTTTAAATGGATTCTGCTACACCTATGAGGTGGGGTAAATGCTGTCCACCGGACATAATGTAGGGCTATGTGGTATGAAAATGTAGGTTTCATCACATTGCAATATCTCTAGGCCCACCTGCGGAAATTCCTGACGCACTCTTTAACGTAAAGTTAAAGAATGACAAATTCATGATGTTCATGTTATAAGACTTTGAACTCATTTTAGAAACAGCTGCACAGTTCCAAAACGTCTCGTGTCAATGCATAAAAGATGACGTCACAATGGTTATGAGAACCGTTGCATTGAGAAGTTTGTCATGACATTGCTGAACTATGGAAATTTTGATGCCATGATCAAACAGCTTTGACCTCATTTTGAGAACAGTCTGTTCAGAAATACCTCGAAACTCGTCTATCTAGCATGTCTAGGAACTGTGAATAGGCCAGCCAACTTCCAGGTTCTTGAAACAAGTGGTTTGAATTATCAAGCAAACTTCTTCCAGACATTTAAAATCCAAAAAGTGTCCACCTTTTGTTTATTTCACTCCAGGTTTTCCGGGATAGTGTAGGTGTACATGCATTGTCCTATTTCTACATGTAATTGTCTCATAACAGTCATATTTGTGAACCCAAAAACTTACAGTACAGACTGGGATAACATTGCACCTGCATACATTCATTTACCAGTGAGCAAGCAGGGCTGTAGCCAGGATTTACTGAGGGGTGGTTCGCCTTCACTCCAAAAGGGCACATCAGGGGGTTCGCTGTATGGGAAAAGAGGCAAATAGGGAGTTCGCTTCAGTTTGATAAGGGCATTCATATGAGAAAAATATATAATATTTCCGAAAGGGGGTTCGCCCGAACCCAGAAAACCCCCCTTGGCTACGGGCCTGGCAGGTTGTACAAAGAAACCGTCTTTGCCGAGGTAGATTTTGGTGGAGGAGGTATTGTCATTTTCTGCGTCATCCATCCATCTGTCCATTGTTAAAACGACATGTCTTGTGTTTTATCCTCCAGCTTTCACATGTGGGGCTGGTCAATTCCTGGACATTCAGGGGGACCAGGAGTGTCATCCATGTCAGCCCGGGACATACTCGCTCGGTGGGGGGATCCGCTTTGATGACTGGACAACCATGCCAGCAGGATTCTCCGTGGAGATGGAAGAAATGCACACTTCCCTTCCTGGCTGGGGCATGGACGATTCCAAACAGACAGAAACAGATGAAAATGCCGTCAATTGTTCTCAGTGAGGAGCGGGTTCATTATATTTTATTATGGTAGAAGGATGAGTAAAATTGTGTAAAATTCATTATTTTTTCACATGCTAAACTGGGGGGAGGGGGGGAACAAGAAAATGAATTCTCAAGGTGAAACTCAATTTTAAGATTTCTACAAAACTTCATAATCGTGGTAATCCTGATATGAAAATGACTGGAAAAACCTGTGTCTAAAATGACCATTCAGTAACCCAGTTAAAGAGAAAGAAATAAAATCCAGTGTTTTGTATTGAGGGGATATTTTATTTTCTCCGTATAAATTGATTGTCTTTTTTACATTTTTTTCTGGGATGATTGACGAGTTGATCTCATGGAATAAATCTAATTATGAGCACCTGTGATTCTTATAATAACTTCGCTGCACTGAATGTTACCACTGGAGTAGTGGAACAAGGGGAATAGAATTTTTCCCAGGTAAGGCTATTGGCATGATTGGCGTTGACAAATACATATGTTTATTGGTTTAAGTTTTTAACGTTAGCACAGTATAAATGAAGTATAAACAAGTCCAATAATT
>JAVTVY010033402.1:0-14411 GCA_036873755.1 Hanleya hanleyi
AGAGCTCGACGTGGCTTGTACGCGGGGTGTGGTGGTGGTGACTGGGCTGGATACGACTGGTGCTCTCTGTAGACCCGTTTCACTGATGGGTGGTGTTCTCAGTTGGTTAAGTAACGTACTGACATAGGCTACGTCGTAAAACACACCTCCGTACAACACACTCAGCAGAGTTAGCAATAGCACCCCAAAGACCACTTGCGCTTTGCGCGTTTTGCGAGACGCTGTCTTCGGAGGCAGCTGCTGTTGGTCCATATCACTGGGGTCGGACGTGGAATGAAGGAGGACGGCAGTGGTGTCTGGCTTTATAGTCGTTTCACCTGGTTGGCAGCGACCCAGGAATTGAAGGAACTGGGCCAGCCTTGCCATTTTACGAAATGAAACAGTTTGCCACGTCGACGTTCCGTTTTCAAAATCCGCTCCACCGTGTAGTAGTCTTGCTGTGTTTTTACAACAGGCTGTAATTCCGTCTCGTAAAACGTCCCCAGCAACGTTTCCCCTTGGAGATCTTCCAGTTCATAGACTCGCCGCTGTCAGGGTAGGCGCCGTTTAATCAGGAAGTGCTCATCGCTCCAGTTGGGCAAGTAACTTTTCTCGAACTTGCCCTTGACTTTACTGATCCGTACAGGGTCCCCGACCTTGTACACCGCCTTCGTCGTTCGCTGCGATGGCCTGGGGTACAAGACCCGCCGGACTTGGGCTTCATTGCGTTGGGTCACGGTAATGGGGGCTCTCTCTATACTTCGATGATAGGCTCGATTGTAACCCCTCACCAGTTTCGGGGGCACATCGATGTACCGCCTTGTATTCTTATAGGTGAAATATTTATACATGCGGCCTTTGAATGTCCTGTTGAACCTCTCCACCACGGAAGCCTTGGTCTCGTTGTACGTATGGAAGAAAAACACCTTCTGTTTCTCGAGAAAGGCTTGGAACGGTCTGTTGAGGAATTCCGTGCCTTCGTCGGTTTGCAAATACAAAGGTTTGCGCCGGTCTTGAAGATGTCTTTGAACGCCGCTATGAGATTCGCCCCCGTTTTCGTCCGGATGGGTACCACCCACGCATACTTGGATAGGATATCGATGCACGTCAAGATATACCGATTCTCATCGTTGTGTTTGGCAAAGGCGCTCATATCCACCAAAACCGCTTGCCACTGGGCATCTATTCCTCCCACGATGACCCGGTTCCGTAGAAAATGGCGACGGACAGATCGATGTAAGGTATAGGTGTCTTGTCTTCTTAACCAATCTCGGACTTGGGCACGTTGTACCCCCTGGGATTTGGCCGCTCGATAGAGAGCCGACAATGCACTATAGGCTGCCGGACTGTCGGGACTGTAGTATAAGTTATCCAACACCTTCTCCCAGCGCTTCATGGTGACAAAATGATGATGGACCCTGGCTCCATCGTTTATTTATAACGGGTATATCTTGGGCCTGAGTTTCTTTCTGATTTTCTTCGTGGACTTCCACAGTGGCCATGGTCAATGACCAGTCCAACTCGTCTGGTGACCGCTTGATAAGCACTTCATCCACATCCACCACGGCATCTTCCAATGCAGACCATAGATCAGGGTGAAGGGTAAAATGCACTGTACCTCCATCTAGCCGAGCCAATTGAGCAAAGAAAGGGCCGCGTCGGATGTACGCATCGTGACACAAGTGGATGAGGTCGCCGTCCAGTTCACCAGACAACACCCGTTTGAATTTGGTCCAGCCCTCCCGGGACAGACGAAGGTGAGCCGGGCACGGTTGTGTAGGGTCCGTGTCTCCCACCACCTCCTCCATGATATCGACCTTATCCGCATACACGTGCAGGAAAACCTCGGGGGTCAAGCTGAAATACGCCAGTACTATATGCTCCGTCATGGTCAGTACGTGAATGGTACCAGATTTCACTGTCTCTCGTATTTATAGGGAGAACCCCGTGAGATCAAAGGATCAGGTGGTCATGTCATTGGGCTGACTGAGTCTAGCGGGGTAATCAATGGCATCGTCGTCGGGTTCATGTAGTTGTTCATGGGGTTCAGCCGCCTCGTCCTCCATAGCACGAGCCCATGCCAATTGGTCGGGTGATCGGTCGTCCGGTGTAAATAACTGGTCCACAATAGGCACTACTTTCTCCAAGGCTGACCACACAGAGGAAGTGAGGCTGATACTGCGCGTAGGCTCTTGGTAGTGACCCAGACGTATGTGGCCGGGCGGGTCGGAATATACGTAGATGGCATTGTCCAGGTGGATGACGTCTCCGTCCAACTCACCGCTCAACACCCGTTTAAACTTAGTCCAGCCATCACGCTGTAGTGTCACCGGATTCGATAGCTTCTCAGCGGGGGTCCAGTAAATCGCTTGATCGTCTTTCACCAGCGTGACTTTATCTTGATAAATGTATAACCTCACACTGGGTGTAAGAGGCAGGATAGCGCGTAGTGACATGCTTGGTCCAAATGTCGAACGGAGAATGACACACACTCTGTCTCATCCCTCGTATTTATAGTGTCAATACCACAGCGCCAGGGTGAATAGGGCACAGACTAGTATGAGGCCAACCAGCCGGCGCTGGTTCCGGCGTGAGCGCTCCTGGTCCATAGCGCGAGCATCAAGGATGGCTGTCATAGTCCAGTAGTGGTGAGTGATGGCACGCCTCTCCATCGAGTGCACTCTGTGGAGGACCGCTTCTGTGAACTCGTTCAGGATCTGGCGTCGTCCCTCGTTGTCGTCGCCATCTGCAAACATGGACCGGACCACTGCTCGGTAACCCGTGAATGAATTCACCACGGTGGCATACTGTAAAATGCGAGTCGCATGGGGCTGGATCTCCGCCATGGCTCTGTAGAAATGAAGGTGTGGGATCCAGAGGGACGTGTTTTATAGACCAGATGTAGCTCTACGGGTGTAGTCCGTGATACGTACTATTCTGATGGGTTAGTCCAAAAAAAGGGAGCAACAACAACAACAACAACAACACAGATTACAGATCAATCCTTTTATTATGCGTGAACAACATAGAAATGCATGTACTGACCTGTCTGTGGGAGGTTTCCCACAATGGCGTTCACCTTCGCGTCTTTTCGTGTACGTCCGTGTCTTTTCGTTAAAGTCCGTGTATCTTCGGTAAAGTCCGTAGGCATTGGGCAAGGAAGCTTTTTCCCGAGACCGAATCACCGCCAGACATGACTGCATCACCGCGGATGAATACATTCTTGCACTCACTCACACCACAGGTCGAGTGAGGTATCAAATTGAAGCATAGGTGAAGGAGCATTTAATGGACTGGGTGTGGGGTTGACATATCGATAAAAAATGGATATGACCTTGAACTGATCATGTGACCTCCCCGTGAGGGAAAAACCCCAGAACCAAGTCAGTACATGCATCCCATAGTCCCAGGGCACGCCCGATTCACGCAGACCGGAAGTGACGTCATACACCTGCGCACAACCGTGATGGAAAAAACCCAGAACCAAGTCAGTACATGCATTCCACACAGGCAGAATGCAGGCAGGCAGACAGGAAGGCAGGCAGGCAGGCAGGCAGGGAGGCAGGCAGGCAGGTCAGGTAAGTCAGATTGCAATGCATACACCCCTTTCCCTAAAAATGGACTCCTTTTATAGCCAATTGACCTCATTTGCATATTTTCAAAAGGGGGGACAACAAACAGGCCGCCATTTTGAAACACACCACCCACAACACACACAAACAAGCCGCCATTTTGAAACACACCACCCATAACACACACAAACAAGCCGCCATTTTGAAAAAACCCAGAGACCTCATTTGCATATTTTCAGTAACAACAGGCCGCCATTTTGAAACACACCACCCACAACACACACAAACAAGCCGCCATTTTGAAAATATGCAAATGAGCGCCGGGAAAAACCCAGAGACCTCATTTGCATATTTTCAGTAACAACAGGCCGCCATTTTGAAACACACCACCCACAACACACACAAACAAGCCGCCATTTTGAAAATATGCAAATGAGCGCCGGGAACAGGTGCACTTGTCCACCATTTTGAAACACACCACCCATAACACACAACTACAAGCCGCCATTTTGAAACATACCACCCCTAACACACACAAACAAGCCGCCATTTTGAAACACACCACCCATAACACACACAAACAAGCCGCCATTTTGAAACACACCAAATGACCTCATTTGCATAAACTCATTTGCATCAACTCACGCATGCGCACATCCACACTTCTGACGTCACACCAAGTTCTGCGCATGCGCAGTGAGGCGCTAAATACTCAATTTGCGCATTACCTACTACTGATACCTGTCTCAGTTATGTCAAACCCTTACAATATCATCAGTTTCAAATATATCAGAAATATATTTTTTTTCATGATAAATTTGCTAATTAACTTGTGGTTCTATGATGAAATCACCAACTCATATGCAAAGAATTCGAACACAATAGATTGCTTACTTCAAATTACAAGCGTCTAGTCCGTCATTCATAATTCAGCCGTCGTCCATTAGAGAATATTCGCGTCCATAATCCAAAGACCTTTTCCATATTCCATAAAACAGTATTAGGACCAAATTCAAAAAGACAATCATAGTATACAAGACCAATAACACTGTTACCGTTTACATGGGGCGAGAAGCAACTTGTTGCAGATTGAGCGTCTACTACTGATCAGAAAGGCAATATGCTTATTTCAATTACTTTTCATGTTTCAAACAATGAGTATCCTTGTGATGTTTATAAAATATAACTGTATCGGTATCGGTATACAGTCGCCTAATCTGTCATCCAGTCTTACAAAGCGTGAATAATCTACGTGCGACGTAACTACCCTAGTGGCATATAACTTCAACATACGCTACGTATGTTTTGTAATACCGGCCCCTGACAGACCCTCCATAAAGAATTTCCACGTCGAGTCAATAAATGAAAGATTGAAATGAATCTATATATGTATACAAATAAGCCACTTTCTTGCCAGAGAGAAACTGTCGACAGCATACAAACAGTTCGGTGCGATATTATACAAGAAAATCCAACATTCTTCTATCCATATTATTTGCCAAGCTGTTTCATGGCGAATATTGTATCTCAGCCAGTTATAGATTGTGACTAACCATCACGAAGACATCGTATTACACGATCAGCATACTGCCCCTATCCGCTGGTTAAGTGGAAGTAACGAAATGTAGCGCCATAAATCGCGCCCACTGGGATCGCGCTTTCAGTGTGTGATATCGCCAAAGAATGTGTCCGGTTTACCCGTGAAAGAACCCTATTACCATCTTTCCTCCATTTGTGCTATTCGAATGACATATGAAACCAATAAATGGGAGCGATATGCAAGAGGTGGGAAAAATTGACGACGTCTGGTGAGTGAAAAGCAACCATATGACTCTACAGGAAAGATTATGAAGTATCCACACGGTCCCTATCACCGGCTTAAGCGGAATTAGATACGCTAGCTCGGAAGCTGTGGTGACAGATCAGCTCAAACAGCTCATCTGATGTTAATGGATGAGAATCATGGAGGTCTGATGGAGTAAACGCCTTCACATGGGGTAACCTGCTAAATGCAAGAAACCTAGAAAAACTAACCTGTAATGTCCGACGTCGTACGGCTTAAATTTGTAAGTCCGGTCTTCCCCAGTATTATTAGTGTATTGAGTGGGCCATGTGCTCGCCAGGAACAAACCCTCCATGTAAGGCGGAGTATATGATAATATGACAGCAATGCAGCTAAGTCAAAGTGAACAGGGAGAAAATATTATTTTAAATATCATGAAAATATGACGCCTTCGACCAAAATGATATTTCGATATATGATCACGGTGGACATGGCCATATTGACAACAATGGATTCCAGTTTGGTTGGGTTCATATTTTAGATCTATATGACAACGAAACGCCCATTTTCGAACGTTTATCGACGCAGTTTTACGTCATTTTTTACTATTCCTACGAAGTAGGCTCTCATTTGCAAATTGACCGGTACTGAGTGAGTCAGTGAGTCCATCCGTCCATCCGAATCATTTCGTGGGCAAAATAAGCAGAACTGTCGACATTAGAGCCTTGATTTTTGGCATGAACGTGCATTAGGGGAATGTTACCAGCAAGTTCTGAGCTGACCTAGTTAGGTGACCTAAAACCTTCGAAATTTTGATTTCAGGTTACTTCTGGATAGAGGGTCCCCAAGTCATCTCTCGATCGTCTTCCGTCAAGGTACACACTTAAATCATATCAAACCCTACTTCGTAGGTCATGTGACGTTAGTCACACTGCTCATGTAACAAGTTAAGGTATAAAACTTCCTGTGTATGAAACACAGCTTTCTTTGTTAACTTGGAGAAATCTTCCGCTTCACAAACATAACAGCAAGAAGGTTTTGTTCCGCATGTAAACCCTACACTTTCTTTTAGTTAACATTGTGGGAAGGCGCTTGGGGGTGTAGCCTGACGCACAAGTTCCTGCAACATCCTACTTATAGTCGTCGTTTCTTATATAGAAATCGCATATTGAAAAGGACATTCATAGTATGGATTATCACTTTTTCAATATGAAAGTTTTTATCGAGAATATCGGCAAACTGTGTCAGAACTAATATGCGTACAGATCACACTCGGCAAGTTTTGAATTGTGCAGGTTGACCTACTTATGACCCCACACGGGCAGATAGCAGGTTGTGGGCTAAATATTTGAAAGTCGGTCCCATTGAAGATGCCAGCAGTTTACGGTATGACTATGCAATGTCGTTTTCTCGGAATTCGAGCAATTGAAGGTGCAATCATATGCATATTTTCTGAAGGCCGCTGGTAAACTTTATCAAAAAAATCTTTGCTGCATAAAGAGAAATAGGAGAATCATAGAGACTCCGAAGAAGAATCCAGCATCGGTACCACACACGAGACCCAAGAGGATCAGTAGCATGTTCTAGGGAATCATCAGGATTTCACAGCAGAATTAGATGCTCAAAGCTGGAACATCATATCTACACACCAGGTTCTTGACGAAATTGCTGAACTTCCCTTTCTCTCGATGTTATGGTGTGATCAACAACAGCAATGGTTCGCAACCGTCCACTCAGTCTTAGTAAGCGTTCTAAAAATCTGACAAAAATAAATTCGCTCACCTCGGCAACATTATCTTTAAACAAAAGGAGACATTCCCATCAGAATTTAAGCACTTGTGTGGACGCTAACAAACAAGTGTTGCCTTTCAATTATTCGTGAGTATCCTATACAATCACTACACTGTGGCCACGGTAAATTCAAAAGCTATGTTGTTGGCCGAGATGTCAATTTTCGGTGTTTTCACGCTATGCCACTAGTGGATAGGACGAAAACATCGTGACCTCAACAAGAGCAGTACGCAGTGGCATAGTCCCGTCTTTGGCGTTACAATATAAATATCTCTTAGAACGCTGATGTGACAAAAAACAACCTATTTGATTTATCATGGAGGTCTGTCATGATCCCAGCTCAATTTTAAAGTTCTAAGAATGGTCAATTTGCGTTTATTGAACTACTTTGTGAACAATATCTCTGTTCATGTTAGTGTCATTATGCTTAGAATAATATATAATCTGCCAAATATTACATGAAAATATGCCACCTCTCACAAGTTCAAAAAAATCTCCTCGGTTGAAAGATAAGGCAAAATGAAATTATATGAACCAGTAGCTGATCAGCTAAAGTCACGGATCACTGCACAGACAAACTATTCTTTGTTCTCTCAATAATGTGCAAAAGGCGATTTGACTACTTCATTTGGACGTACACAGGAGGGATTTACCTAACAAAAAAAACATGGCTGTTGACCCATGCAGATTCCACATGGCTCGAATATGAACTGACGATAAGAGGGCTATTCTTAATCTTATTATGTTACCACAGTGATAACGAGTGTGAAGTCATTTGTTTCAGCACCTGAACTATAAGGACAGATGATCACACTATGCGCCTAGTTGAAGTTTTCCCAATGCTATGTTGAGATTATCGATTTTCCTCTAAAGCCGTCAATTGGAAAACCATCAAATTCTCCGCCCCATTTCATACTTACAATGTACAAGGTTCGAAAATAAAAAGAAGACGATATGTCGTTCAATACGACTTAATCCTTTCGCTGAGACTCCGCCAGTCTAGCGTGATTTCGGAATATTTAAGACGCTAATATTACTGTCGCAATTTTATTTATATTTAGACTTTTTATTCCTTTTGAATAGAGCGAATGTATGTGACAGGAAATTTTCAGAAAAATAACCCGCTTTCACTCTCGATAATAAATTCAGTACTGAATACCGCTGTTTAACGCTTGAAAAATTAGCACGAAAAGAGAAGAAATGGAGCAGAACGTGCGAAAAAGAGCAGTGTAACACTTTGCACCTTGTAAGTCTGAGCAAGTCGATTCAGAGCCACAATTCGTCTCTGCTCTGTGCAGTTATGCAAGATATTCAAAAGTGCAACGTCCAATTCCGAATATTTCAACAAACGTCAATGAGGTAATTTGTGAATAGGTCATTCTGATACATTCTACGGCACCAGGGGAATCTGAAGGATGTTACATGTGCGCTACAAATTCTGAACTGACGACGAATAACGTTATCCTTGTCTATACCTCGTTATGCAACTGATGGGGTACCTTAGACTTAGTAGTATATAAAAGACGGATTCCTTATGATTGACCTACTTATTTGTTCCCCCGGGTAAAATTTGTGGAGCATGTGTGGATCTCTCGTCCAATCAGAAGCGAGTATTTCAAATTGATCAAAAAAGCTACCTCCAGCATAGGAGAGTTCCAATTTTTCCAAGTCAAAAATAGTTCCATGTATTCATCCGCGGTGATGCGGTTTTGGTGGTGATGCGGTCGCGGGAAAAAGCTTCCGCGGAGAAAAAGTAGTCCCTAGATAAAATGGTCCGATGGAGTCGAGTGAGGTATCAAAGTGAAGCTTAGGTGAAGGGGCATCTAATGGGTTGGGTGTGGGGTTGACATAGCGGCCTTCTGTGCATGCGCGGTGGCCGAAGGGTATGGAAATAGCCGTTTTGAGATGTAGGGGAGCCCCTAGTGGACCGATGGGGTCGAGTGAGGTATCAAAGTGAAGCTTAGGTGAGGGGGCATCTAATGGGCTGGGTGTGGGGTTGAAATAGCGGCATTGTGCGCATGCGCGGTGGCCGAAGGGTATGGAAATAGCCGTTTTGGAGCTAGGGGAGCCCCTAATGGTCGAATGGGGTCGAGTGAGGTATCAAAGTGAAGCCTAGGTGAAGGGGTATTTGCTGGCTGGGTGGGTGCATGTAAAATTTTTCCTGAAAAAAAAAATACGGAACACGGACTTTATCGAAAAACCTGGGAAAATGCCTATATGGGGTATGAGGGGTATATAGGTCGCCGGGCTTAACGGGGCTTGTCTATCAACAGAGTTATCTTCCCCTAGTTCCAGGGTGGGTGTATGTAAAAATTTTCCTGAAAAAATACGGAATACGGACTTTATCCTAAATTACGGGAAAATGCCTATATGGGTATGGGAGGTATGGGACCATCCTGGGAAACGTACTTCTATACATTTGCGGTAGGGTTGTGGGGTCTCGTTTTACTCGTCTCGTCATTTAGAACATGATAGGAAGTGTCCCCGTGCGAATCGGTGAAATTTTTGAAAAAGTACGATATAGCCTCATATAGTCCCATACTGAGGGTATAAGATCAATGTTTGTCCCCCTGGGAAACGTACTTCTATACATTTGCGGTAGGGTTGTGGGGTCTCGTTTTACTCGTCTCGTCATTTAGAACATGATAGGAAGTGTCCCCGTGCGAATCGGTGAAATTTTTGAAAAAAGTCACCGAGCCCCATATAGTCCCATACTGGGGTATAGGTTCAATGTTTATCCCCCTGGGAAACGTACTTCTATACATTTGCGGTAGGGTTGTGGGGTCTCGTTTTACTCGTCTCGTCATTTAGAACACGATAGGAAGTGTTGTGGAGCGAATCGGTGAAATTTTTGAAAAAAGTCACCAAGGCCTGGGTAGGCCCATAGGCCTATACTGCATGGCTATGGGTGTATAGGGCCATACGGGGTGGACATGTTGGAGTCTAGGTGAGTCCCTAATGGTCCAATGGGGTCGAGTGAGGTCTTATTTTGAAGCTCTCGTGGAGGAGCACTTGACTACACTAATGGTTCGTCCGTGTTCAATAGTCTGCGCATGCGCAGTCTGGCCGTAGTATAGAAAACAGGCATTTTAGGGGTGTGTTTGGGTTAGAGATGAGCTAATCACGGTTCGAATGGGTCGTGTGAGGTGTCAAAGTGAAGCTTGTGTGGGGTAGAGTCAGAATGGTGTGTTTTTGAATGCATGTCGCGTTAATCTGCGCATGCGAAGTTGGTTGTAGTAAGTAAAGTGGCCATTTTGGGGCAGCGAAGGAAGTTATTTGGGGTCGAGATGGGCTAATCACGGTTCGAATGCGTCCTGGAAGGTGTCATCTTGTAGTTCTCGGGGTGTACATTCCGATTTGAGGGATGTTCGCGTCATCTGTGACGTCATCGGTGACGTCATCGGTACGAGTAGTAGCGAAAGTGGACATTTTCGGGCAGTACATGAAGGTATTTGGGGTCGAGATGGGCTCTTCACGGTTCGAATGCGTCCTGGAAGGTGTCATCTTGTAGTTCTCGGGGTGTACATTCCGATTTGAGGGGTGTCCACGTCATCTGTGACGTCATCGGTGACGTCATCGGTACGAGTAGTAGCGAAAGTGGACATTTTCGGGCAGTACATGAAGGTATTTGGGATCGAGATGGGCTATTCACGGTTCGAATGCGTCCTCGAAGTTGTCATCTTGTAGTTCTCGGGGTGTACATTCCGATTTGAGGATGTTCGCGTCATCTGTGACGTCATCGGTGACGTCATCGGTACGAGTAGTAGCGAAAGTGGCCATTTTCGGGCAGTACATGAAGGTATTTGGGGTCGAGATGGTGCGGTAGGAATATCATTCTGCGCATGCGCAGACGCAATGCGGAGCTCTCGTTCAATCAGAAGCGAGTATTTCAAATCCGTCACAGAGCTCTCAGCCAATCAGAAGCGAGTATTTTGACCCGGTGCATTATGGGCCATATCCAAGATGGCGGCACGTATGTTCAAGATGGCAGCACATCCGGTGTCGAAAACTGGCCATTTCGTCGGGATGTGGTCACCTAGTGTCGAAAACTGGTCCTTGTATGGGTCCTGCTAGACGTTTTGACGCCATGATATAGACCGGAGAGAGAGAAAACAACAACAACAAGGATGACACATGAGGGAACAACAACAACAACAAGTTTTTTTTCATATAGTTTATTTTCCCCTCCATCATAACATACCCACGCTGGGGGAGCCGCGGTGGGTATGTTTACAATTCAAGAAAGACTCTTGTCCAATCAGAGACCGCCATTTGCATCTGTCCTGTTCCTGTCCGTTAGATGTATTCTTGTCCAATCAGAAGTCGCCATTTCAGAGAGTTCCTTCTTCGGTCATGTTCATTCTGAACCGTTTATTCTAATCATCGTCGGCCAGGCCTGGATATTCTTCGGGCAGCATGTCCTGAAACAGTTGTTTGCGCATTCTGATCGCAGTTTCCAGGGCCTCGGTGGGTGGTAAACCCATATCCTCTTCCAAGTGACGCTTGGTCTTCATGATGGACCTGTGCGTGGGGTCCCCTTTCATTTCAAGCGGTATTAAGGTATACTGTTCATAGATCGCCATGGCTGTTATCCTGATGCGGGAGCGCATTTGGGTGTACGTCTGTTGTAAATTATCCTCTCCGGCGTCCTCGATCGCTTCAGCGTGAGTATTGATAGCTGCTGTCACAATACGATCCCAGAAGGTAGGTTCTGCCTCACTTTCCTGGGATGAAGGCTGATTCTCTGAGGTCAAGCTCTCCCTATCAGTAGATAGACTGTCAGCCATCTTGGATTCGGTATCAGTCGATGCACTCTCATCAATCTCTGTATCAGTATCTGCCTCAACGGGCTCCTCGGCGTTTTCAGTCCCATGTATATTTTTCTGGTGTCGCATCATATCGTAATGTCTGGTGAACGTGCGTTCACACTCAGAACAAGTATAAGCCATGTTGACGGTTGAACGTCGACTGTGCGTGTTTGGGGAATACGCTCGCTTTTATAGACATTAACGCCCATCAACGCTTAGCTCAACGCTTCAACGCCCTGGTGAATTAGCTCAGAAGCTCTGATTTCATGGAATTGACACCAATTCATCGAAATGCAGGGACGCCCGTCAACGCCCGTCGTTACGCCTTAACGCTCGTCTCAACGCTTTAACACACTTTCTTAATGCTTTAACGTTGTTTAATGATGCGTTCGAACAAATGTTTCTTTTGTGCTATTGCTCTGACATACGCCGCTTTCCAGTTCATGCCCGAGGTTTTCAACAACGACGCTGTTCTTTCAATTTCCATATGGACTGGGTCCTTATCCAACAATTTCATATGGGTCAGTAAGTCGACATACTGCTGACGTAAAGTCCGTCGTAGTCTGGGTGCCAATCTGTTATGGGCTAAAATTGCAGCTTCCTCTTTCGAATACCCTTTGCGTTGAAACTTGTTTCCTGTGGCCTCCAAAATCTCACCCATCTCGGCGTCCATACTTTCTTTGAACAAATCCTTCCATAGCCTCGAGTTCACATTATGTTCTTCAACCTCGGGTTGAGCCTTCACGGTTGGGTGATATTCCAGGACTGATGGTATGAAGCGGGCCCGCTGTATGGGGGTGGGCTTCTGCTGCTGCTCTGCCAGGAGTGCACTCGGCGGATGGTGTAGGGGTATAGGCCGTTGTGGTGATTCCTCACCGGGTAACAGGTGGGTCGTCAGCCGACGATCTTCGGGGGTATGGGCTTTTAAATCTACGAACAGGTAGCCGTACGGACGAATTGTCGCTTCTTGAAACGCCCGCATAAAATGGTCAATGTTCTGAGGATAAATTCGACTACCAAACACACGGATTTGTGCTCTATCAATGGGATTGGAGAACAACACAAAATATTGGCAGTTCAAGGCAATATCTCTGGACGCCTTCCCTTGAGGAAAGAGATTCTGAGTCAAATAGATGACGGACAGATTTCGATGATGGGACCCTTTGGTGAATAGGTCGGCGATTTTCGAATTGTCCATGGCCGCACTCATCAGATCATCGAGCACTACCACGTTGGTCTGCTCGGAATCGAAGTAATAGGGTTCGTCTATGTCGTGAGGAATTCCTGGAACAAAGCTCACATTCTGTAGTCGTGCAGTTTCGTAGGCGGGCTGCCATTGGCTATAACACCAAACAACACGTGTCGGAGCTGGGATTGCCACACCTTCCTCTAAGAACTTCATCACCCAGGACGTCTTTCCACACCCCGTAGGGCCGCTCACCGTCATCGTATAAGGGTGCTCTAATACTGTCGTGTGTGACGTAGGTGTTGATCGTTCCTCGCGCGTACTTTGAATTTGCGCGTTATCGGGACTCCGTTCCTTGAGATGGCTTCGCTGTATATGTCTACGTAGATTAAATGGCGTGGAAAATGACTTCGAACACAAGTGACATGCGTAAACCATGGCTCTCATCTCCACGGACACCAGGCGTATAATGAAGCTTTCACAGATGCATGTGTGTGTTTATATGCAAGAGCTCCGAGCTCGCCGAGCTCTTGGAGCTCCGGAGCTCATGGAACTCGGAGCTCCGGAGCTCCGACACCACCACCGGGCGTTGACGGGCGTTGCTACAAGAGAACTCGGAGCTCCGGAGCTCCGGAGCTCCGGAGGTCACTTCCGCTTCCGTTCACGTGACCGGAACTGACCTTTGACCCCGGCGCGCGCGGTGTAAAGGTTTCCATCGCGGTGGAAACCTTTGCGCGCCGCGGTGGAAACCGCGGTGGAAACCTTTGCGCGCCGGGGTCAAAGGTCAGTTCCGGTCACGTGAACGGAAGCGGAAGTGACCTCCGGAGCTCCGGAGCTCTCTTGTAGCAACGCCCGTCAACGCCCGGTGGTGGCGTCGGAGCTCCGGAGCTCCGAGTTCCATGAGCTCCGGAGCTCCAAGAGCTCCACGAGCTCGGAGCTCTTGCATATAAACACACACATGCATCTGTGAAAGCTTCATTATACGCCTGGTGTCCGTGGAGATGAGAGCCATGGTTTACGCATGTCACTTGTGTTCGAAGTCATTTTCCACGCCATTTAATCTACATAGACATATACAGCGAAGCCATCTCAAGGAACGGAGTCCCGATAACGTGCAAATTCAAAGTACGCGCGAGGAACGATCAACACCTACGTCACACACGACGGTATTAGAGCACCCTTATACGATGACGGTGAGCGGCCCTACGGGGTGTGGAAAGACGTCCTGGGTGATGAAGTTCTTAGAGGAAGGTGTGGCAACCCCAGCTCCGACACGTGTTGTTTGGTGTTAT